>BSBN01000015.1:5917500-6192500 GCA_027924645.1 Cunninghamia lanceolata
ATTGCATCTACCCTTGCCACATGAGCAAATGTCTCCTCAAAAGAAATACCCTATAGTTGTGCATAACCCTTGCAAACCAATCTTGCCTTGTTTCTAACAATTTATCCACCTTCATTTAGTTTATTTCTTAATACCCACTTGGTACTACTCACATTCTTATCCTTTGGAACAAGTTCCCATGTCTCGTTCTTATCAATCTAATTTAGTTATTCTTACATGGCATGAATCCAACTCAAATCATTGCTAGCTTCAGAGAAGTTCTTTGGTTCTATCTTGGACAAGAGTGAGAAGTTTACTTGTTCTCTAATATTTATCCTAGTTATAACTCCTTCATTCTTGTTCCCAATAATCTAATCTTCAGATTGATTCTTCTGAACATAATTTGTAGGTGCCTTGATAGTCTCCTTTGGTGTTTCTTCTTCTTTCAACTTCACATTCTTCTTATGTGTAGGTAGGTTCCTCTGAGCAACAGTCTTCTTGATCATATGTCAATGAATTTACCTCTTCATCAACCCTCACATTTGCACTCTCGACAACTTTCTGTAGCCTATTGTTAAAACACTTATAAGCCTTTCTTCTAGATGAATAGCCAATTAATATACCTTCATCTGATCTTGAATCAAACTTTCCTAGATTGTCTTCATCTCTCCTAATATAGCATTTTCTTCATATTTTCCTTATATGGTTTGCACCTTTATTTCTAACACATACAAATTGCTTGTATGCTGTCTAGCCTTGATGCAGTCAAGTATAATAGGCTTCCTATCACAGACCTATAAAGAATTTGATCAGCTTGAAGTGACTCATCATCCTTGCTGAGATGACAATATGTTACCATTGGTGTACTTACTGGTTTACAATCATCCATACCAAACTTTTTTAACATCTCCTTGACATACTTCACTTACGAAATAATGATACCATTTCCTGAATGAGCAATTTGAAGTCCAAGAAAGAATGGTAGTTCACCTATCATAGACATCTCAAAACCCTTTTGCTACTCTTCTACAAAATTCTTGCACATTCTATCATTGCTACCAAAGATAATATCATCAAAATATACTACTACTATCAACATACGGTCACCGTCTGCCTTGATGTAGAAATTATTGTTTGAAATACATTTCTTGAAGCCTTGTTCATTTAGATACTTGTCTAACCTTGCATACCATGCCCTAGGGATTTTTTGACCATATAAAGCTTGTCTAAGTTTGCATTAAAAAAATATGATCTTTTGATAGCTAAAATCGCAAAGGCTACTCAATATAGACTTCTTCTTCAAGATCACCATTTAAGAATTCTGACTTGACATCCATTTGATAGACCTTGAAGTTCTTGTAAACTAAAAATGCACGAAACATCCTGATTGCATCTAACCTTGCCACATGAGAAAATGTCTCCTCAAAATAAATACCCTATAGTTGTGCATAACTCTTGCAAACCAATCTTGCCTTGTTTCTAACAACTTGTCCACCTTCATTTAGTTTATTTCTTAATACCCACTTGGTACTAGTCACATTCTTATCCTTTAGCCTTGGAACAAGTTCTCATGTCTCATTTTTATCAATCTGATTTAGTTATTCTTGCATGGAATGAATCCAACTCTCATCATTGCTGGCTTTAGAGAAGTTCTTTGGTTCTATCTTGGACAACACTGAGAAGTTTACTTGTTCTCTAATATTTTTCCTAGTTATAACTCCTTCATTCTTGTTTCCAATAATTTGATCTTCAGAGTGATTCTTATGAACATAATTTGCAGGTGCCTTGGTAGTCTCCTGTGGTGTTTCTTCTTCTTTCAACTTCATATTCTTCTTATGTACAGGTAGGTTCCTTTGAGCAATAGTCTTCTTGATCATATGTCGATGAATTTACCTCTTCATCAACCCTCACATTTGCACTCTCAACAACTTTCTGTAGCCTATTGTTAAAACACTTATAATCCTTTCTTCTAGATGAATATCCAAGAAATATACCTTCATCTTATCTTGAATCAAACTTTCCTAGATTGTCTTCATCACTCCTAATATAGAATTTTCTTCCAAACACCATGAAGTATTTGATAGATGCAGGTCTGGCTTTCCATAGCTCATATGGTTTCTTAGTATTGTTTACCCTTAGCTATCCTCTATTGAGGATATAAACTGTAGTGTGTACTACCTCCTTCAAAAATCTATCAGGAAGTTTTGCATCATTAAGCATAGTTCTTTCCATCTCCTACACTATCCTATTCTTCCTCTCAAAAATACCATTTTGTTGAGGAGTTCTTGTTGTAGAAAAGTATCTGCTTATCCCATGTTCTTCACAATATTCTTCAAATTCATTTGATATGAACTCACCACCTCTATCTGATCATAACCACTTGATTCTAGTATTCATCTCATTCTCAACCATAGACTTGAAAATCTTAAATCTATTAAAATCTTTTAATTATCTTTAAAAAATATAACCCATGTCATTCTAGAGTAGTCATCAATGAGAAACATGAAGTACCTTTCATCTTGGAGATGCTTTTTTCTAGTAGGACCACATAGGTCTATATGAATCAGTTCCAATGGCTTGGTAGAATAGTACTCCTTGGTGTTGAACCTAGTCCCTATTTTCTTCCCAATTTGACATTCTTTACAAAAGGTACTTGTAGGCTTGGAAATCTTTTACATGTCTCTAATTGCATGTTTAGAGCTGATCTTCACAATACTATCAAAGATGATGTGGCTCATCCTCTTCTGCCATAACCAACTTTCATTTGTCTTTCCTACAAGATAGTTCCTTCCCTTGACTTCACTGAGGTTGTACAAGTTATTCATTATCCTACATACTTCTGCCACCAATTTACCATTCGTTTCTCTTCTAATCTCACATCCTTATGCATAAAAGATAAGATTATTTCCTTTATTGCACATCTAACTTACAATAAGAATATTGTCCTTGAGACCTTTTACATATAAGACATCTTTTGTCCTAGTCTTTCCATCAATATTTATTGTTCCTTTACCACATATTCTTGCAGTGGTATTGTCTCCAAACTTGACAGATCCACCATTCCACTTTACAACACTGATAAACTTGCTCTTATCTCCTGTCATGTGTCTTGAGTAGATGCCACTATCTATAACCCAAGGATTTGCTTTCCCTTGTGCATGAAATGTAGTTTGGACAATCATTGATTTTTCACCTTCATGATTTGTCTTCTTGACTTTCCATTCCTTCTTTTAATATGTCTTCTAGTCTACATGAATGTCATTTTTCTTACTGATGTTAATCATCTAAGTTTCTTATTTAACCAGTCCACTCCTACAGTATCTTGCTATGTTCCCAAGATTGTTGCATGTGTGACATATTATGTTGTAATCAACTAATGGAGCAAAAGTATTTCTACTAACAAAGCTACTTCCTTTCATCATAGATTTGCACTCAATTGCCTTGTGACCATACTAATTGCAAACAAAACAATAACCAGAGAAGGCATAATTAAACCTATTTATAAAGGTTTGTCTTCCAGGGATTATTCTTATGAATTTTCTCCTTTGAGAGATGACCAGGATGAAGAGAAATCCTTCAATCTTCTTACTTTCCTTCTCTATTAGAATTTCTTCATATGGAATTTTCTTTGCTAAGTTAGTCTTTTTTGTAGGAGCAGAAGTTTGTGTGACTTTGTCATCATATCCTAATCCTGACTTCATGAATAGAGTGTTGGAATTAGGCTGAACAACTTAGAGGGGGGTGAATCAGTTGTTCCACAATTTTAATCTTCTTTCACAACTTACAAACAAATTAATGATGTAAACATTAAAGCATGAATCAACAACACATGAGTAGAAACAAAATGAACAGACTTGACACCAACATTTTTAACATGGAAACTTGGTGAAGGGAAAACCACGGTGGGGGTTAACCCAACAAATTCATACCCTATTAATAGTACTTGAAAGAAATGGGAAGGCACTTGCCTTCGGGCGCAGTGCCTAGAGCTCACTGCTGAAAGAGGATCACTGCCTACAGGGATTTATGTTTAGTATAGAAAGAGTTAATTGAGAAATAACATCTTTATCATGCCTATTTTAGCCTCATTGAAGGCTCATAAAAACTTCTTCTCTTCCTTGAAACACTTCTTAACTATCTCTTCATCCTTTACTATTCTTGTTCTTCTGTTCCTCTTCTCTACTCTACAACTAATCCTTTCTTAAAATTTTATCAATTTCGCACAAGGATGATTTTCAACAACTCAACTACATGCCTCTATATGCTTCATCAACCTTGGAATAAACATCAAGATTGGCACTACAAGAATCTAACATAATGCAAATCACTAAGGTGTCAGTGAAACATAACTGGGACTCAAATTTTCCTTGAACAATTCACCATGCTCCATAGAATTGCTCTGAGATCATCTGGAACATGCTTGAGTCATTCGGTCAACCAAGACTAGGAAGAACATCAATACCTAGGAAGAAATCTTTAACAATGACCTCAATGTTCAATGCGGACCTCCAACACAGTAGGTAGATGATCTAGAGACCTCCACAAGCACATTGAATTCAGCAATAACATCCGCACTACTCCAAATAAACAAAATCACTAGCATCTTCATCTGGTACCTTAAGAACACTATCTGCCATTACTGTCACACTAGAAAGATTGCTTGCAAACCTCCAAACCATGAACCACTTGATTGGATGACACACACTGACTTCCCAAACATGTCTCTAGATCTGTAGATCATAGTGTTTCATTTGTAGAGAAATTTGGACCAATTTCCTTTCACTTTGTCTCCTTTGAACATTGCAAAACTTGATTCTACTTAGGTGGCCATAACTTCTTCAAATCTTTAAGTGATCCTCTCAAATCTTAACTAGAGCTACTTTAGACAATCCTTTACACAACCATATGGTCCACACACATTGATCTTCATTAATTTTCTCAATATCCTCAACATTTTAGTCTTCTAAACAGACAATAAAATAAGATACAGTTGACACCAATGATAACAAGGATATGTTGACATGAATGACAACACTGATTGTGCACATATTTGTAACAGTCTCCCCCTTTGTCATTGATGGCAACATATGATGTGAAAAACTACTTCATCAAGATAAGAACTTCTCCCCCTTTCTCTTATCACTGCTGCAACTACTTTCTTCACTACTCCCCCTTTCATCAGTAACTAGTTTTTTCACATGAATTCTCTCCCCCTTTGACATTAATGGCAAAGGGCACATATTTGCAATCTTTTCTCCCCCAAGTTTTTTTTTCAGACTAATCTCCAAAATGCATACTGACTACTCCACCTGAGTAGTACCTCATTAACATCAATCTGGATCACAAGATATGACTGTGAATTCCACCGGACTTATGCATCCTAGTGCATCTTAGTTTTGATCATGAGGGGTAATAACCCCTACCTTCTCTGAGATACTCAAAATTATCCTTGGGTAGAGACTTAGTGAAAATATTCACAATCTGATCCTTTAAAGAAACAAATTCCAATCTGACTTCATTCTCATTAACCTTCTCTCTCAAGAACTGAAACTTGATTGATATATGCTTTCTCTTTGAATGTAACACTGGATTCTTTGAGATGCTTATTGCACTTGAATTATCACAAAAGATTGTAACGGGCTCCTCAAACACAATTTTGATGTCTTTCAACATTTGTTTCATCGACAGAACTTGAGTACAATTATTTTCTACTACTATATACTCTTCCTCTGTAGTAGACAAAGCTATTGCCTCTTGATTTTTACTCATCCGAGAAACCAATCTTCTTCCCAAGAAGAATGCTCCACCACTAGCACTTTTCTTGTCATCCACATCTCCTGCCCAATCAGCATCTATGTATGCATGAAGAGTGAAGTTATTATCCTTTGGATACAATAAGCCATAATCAAGTGTCCCTTTGAGATATCTAAAAATTCTTTTGACTGCTACAACATGGGATCTTCTAAGATCAGCTTGAAATCTAGCAACAAGTCCAACTACATTCATAATATCAGGTCTAGTCTGAGTTAGATAGGCCAATCCTCCAATCATTGATCTGCACCTTTTCTAATTTGCCTTAAGTCATCATCTTTACTTAACTTGCATCTAGTTACCATGGGTGTACCCACTGGATTTTAATCTTCCATTCCAAACTTTTTCAACAATTCTCTCACATACTTAGATTGAGATATGAAGATACCTTTATCTAACTGAATGATTTGCATACCTAAGAAGAAATTTATTTCACCAAACATGGACATCTCAAATTCACTCTACATCTGATCAACAAATGTTTTGCACATACTCTCATTTCCACCAAAAATTATATCATCAACAAATACCTCAACAATAAGAATGTGTTCATGATCAATCTTGAAGTAAAGATTACTGTCAACAGTGCCTTTGCTATAACCTAGCTTTAGCATATGCTTATTTAATCTTGCATACTAGGCTCTTGGGGCTTGTTTGAGTCCATACAATGTTTTCCTCAATCTGCAGACCATATCTCTCTGATCAGACAACTGAAACTCTTCTAGTTGCTCAATGTAGACGTCTTCTTCCAATTCTCCATTCAGGATTGCTGACTTGAGATCCATCTGATAGACCTTGAAATCTTTATAGGTAGCAAATGCAAGAAATAATCTAATTTCCTCTCTTCTTGCCACCAGAACAAAAGTTTCTTCAAAATCAATTCCTTCCACTTGAGAATATCCTTTGCATACTAGCCTTTCTTTGTTTCTTACAACTTCACCATCTTCATTTAGTTTATTCTAGAAGACCCATTTAGTTCCAATCACATTTTTGTCTTCAGGTCTAGGAACAAGATCCCAAGTGTGCTTTTTTTTCAATTTGAATTAATTCTTATTTCATGGCTTTTACCCAATTTTCATTATTGCAAGCTTCACTTACTGATTTTGGTTCAATCTTTGAAATCAAAAAAATCTCCTCTTGATCTTCAACAATTCTTCTCTTAGTTCAAACACCATTATTTCTATCTCCTATGATCTGATCTTCAGGATGATTTAGTCTTACATACCTAGGAGTTTTGGGATTTGCTTGAACCTCTATTTCTTGAGCTTGTTCCTCAACATCTGCACTATCCTCTTGAGTCATTGGATTTTTTAGATCAATCTAGATTTGAGTTTGGGTTTGAACTTGCCTTCCTTGACTTTGACTTTCAACTTGATCATCTGAATCATATCCGCAAGACCTAGAATGTCCTTCTTTGCTCCCATCAACTCTAACATTTGCACTTTCAACAATATTTTTTAATCTCTTGTTAAAGCATCGGTATGCCTTGCTTTGAGTAGAGTAACCCAAAAATATTCCTTCATCACTTCTTGTATCAAACTTCCCTAGATCCTCATCTCTTTTGATATAGCATTTACTACCAAAAACTATGAAATAATTCATAGTAGGAGGATGACCAAACCATAGTTCATAAAGGGTCTTACCAGAATTGCCTTTGATCTGCACCCGGTTAAGAGTGTAGATAGCAGTACTCACAGCTTCTCTCCAATAGACTTGAGGAACATTTGCTTCCATCATCATGGACCTAGGAACTTCTTGAATGGTTTGGTTCTTTCTTTCCACAACTCCATTCTATTGAGGAGTCCTAAGAGCAGATAACTATCTTTTATTCCATGTTTTTCACATAATGAATCAAACTCACTAGATGTTAGCTCTCCACCTCTGTCAGATCTCAAACGCTTTATTTTCTCACCAATCTCATTTTCCACCATAACCTTGAGCACCTTGAACTTGTCACGAGCTTCTTATTTTTCTTTCAAGAAGGTTACCCACATCATCTGGGAGTATTCATCAATTAGTAACATAAAATATATGTCTCCTTGCACAATCCTAATTCTAGCAGGGCCACATAGATCAGTATGCACAAGTTCCAACCATCCACTTGAAAATTGTTCTTTACTCTTGAATGAAGTTTTGTTCTATTTACCCAATTGACATTCTCTACACATTCTATCAGCAGGTTCCACAAGTTTTGGAAGATCTCTCACAGCCTGAGTAGAACTTATCTTGACAATGTTATCAAAATTCACATGACACATTCTCCTGTGCCATAACCAACTCTGATCAATCTAAGCAATCAAACAACTTTTCCTAGAACTACTTAAATGAAAGATGTTACCTCTAGTCTGAGTACCTAATGCAATTTTAGTTTTAGAGCTTTCCAAGATTCTACATTTTCCATCCTTGAATCAGAGATCATAACCCTTGTAAACTAAGTGTCCAACACTAAGAATATTATGCTTCAATCCTTCCACATACAGAACATCACTACTATTATTCTTACCATCAAAAGAGATGGATCCTCTACCACAAATTCTAACGACTGAGTTGTCTCCAAATTTCACAATTCCACCTTCATATTTTTTAAAAGCTTACAAACTTACTTTTATCACCAATCATATGATGAAAACATCCACTGTCAATTACCCATTTATCTTTTTCTACAACTTGAGTAGCCAAGGCACTTTCCACATTTTCGTAGCTAGCAGATTCAGTAGGCGCCAGATCTTCTTCTTTGATAACTATGAACACCCAATCACTTTTAGTGGAACCTCCATGATCAGATTCATCATCTGTGACTCCTTCACCAGCTTCTTGGACATAGTAGCATTTTCTTTGAACTCTAGGTCTATTAGAGTTTGGCTTTGAACCCCTCTCTAGACACCTTGAGGCAAAATGACCAATCTTATTACAAGAAAAACATTTGAATGGCAACTTTCTTTTGTACTTACCGAATCCTCTTGGTAATCTTTTGGAAAAAAGGGCTTCAAGTTCATCGAACTTAATTTCATTATCTTCAAGATCCTTCCTTGTCTTGTTGAATCTGTATGGTCTTCTTGAAGAGCTTTCACCAGGATCATGTCTTTGTTTTCCATGAATACTGGCTTTAAATGTAGATTTAGACTTATGAAGAGAATCACCAAACTCACTCATTTCAAATGTTGAAATCTTACCAACCAACTGATCCCTTGTAGCAGTTGTCACAGTTGTGATCTCTTCAATGGCAGTTGCTTTATGCTTGTATGTCAGAGGTAAGGATTTGAGCATTTTTGTAACAATCTCTTATTCATCCAATACTCCACCAGCACTCTTGATACTGGTCACAAGTTCATTTACCTTCTGCATGTAGGAAGTAATATTTTCATCTTCACTCATCACCAACCTTTTGTATTTACCTTTCAGGCTCTGCAGCTTGGCACATTTGACATGTTTATCACCTTCTTATAGAGTTTCCAACTTATTCTAGATTTCATGAGCAATTTTGAATTCCAAGACATTTGTCATTTCTATATCATTCAGGGAACTCAACAATGTTTTTTTAGCTTGAATATTGTACTTAGCTTCCTTGAGTTCGTCTAGAGTTGTAGGACCATTCTTTGGAATCTTATACTCATTCTTAGTTATCAACCAAAAGACATCACCCATACATTCCACATGACACTGCATCTGTACATTCCAAAGCGAGTAATTTGTTCCATCAAATCTCAGACTTTCCTTCTTGTAAGTCGGCATCTTGGATCTCCTCAAGCGATCAAGCTTCTTTTAGAGGAACCGACTGTGATACCAATTATTGGAATTAGGCCGAACAACTGAGAGGCGGGGGAGTGAATTAGTTGTTCCACAATTTTAACCTTTTCTAATTTTAATCTTCTTTAACAAATTACAAACAAATTAATGATGTAAACATTAAAGCATGAATCAACAACACATGAGCAGAAACAAAATGAACACATTTGACACCAAGATTTTTAACGTGGAAACCCAATTAAGGGAAAACCATGGTGGGGGTTAACCCACAAGATTCGTACCTGTGTATGAGGAAAATTGACTATGATAAACTTAAACAAATTAAAAACCAATAACATAAAGAGAACCGATCTAAATAAAATCCATTACTAATAAATAAATAAAACATGAAAGCTTTTAGTAAGATTTGTATTGTTCCCTTTGGATGAATGTAGATTGCTCAATAGTATTGCAAAACCATGGTTGCAACAAGCAAGTAGTGTGCTCAAAGATTAATGTCAAAAGATCGTGAAGTTTTACTCAATCGATGCGATGTATGCTCAAAGCACTGTTAAGTATGCCTAAGAATAAGTGGTCGAAGAGAGGGGTAATGAAGGAGATGAGGGGGGTTTATACAGATTTCAACAAAGATCGATCAACCGTCCAGATAATTCAGAAGAATTAACGGAGGAGAATAGTTGAGGAACATGCAACAAATAAGAATAAGACAAGTGTCACACAAAAGCTATTTTATTTGAGTTAATCACTTTCTTTTTTAAAGATAAGACATGCTTTTCATAAATTAGAAAGTTTTTTTCTAATTTAAGAGAAATTGATAGAAACAAGGTTGAGTGAATAGATAACTCAACTTAAGATTTGTTTTTGCATGATTTGAGAGAAATTAAATAATAAATTATTTAATTTTGTGTGCATGGAGAAGAAGACTTATTTTTAGAAGATTTGAAAGATATTTGAAGATAAGAAAGCAAATTAAATAAATAAATTTATTTAATTGTTGTGCATGATTTGGAAGAATAAATAAAATATTTTATTTATTTTATTTTTGGAGAATGAGAAAATTTAAATAAATTTGATTTGATTTATTTAAATTTAGAAGAATGAATTTGATTTAATTAAATAATTAAGAATTATTTAATTGTTTGGATAAGATAGAATTTGTGATAAATTAATTAAATACTGGGATTTATTTAATTAATGGAGACTTTGAGATTTAGAAAGAAGATAATGATCTAATTAAATAATATAAATTATTTAATGGAGACTTGAAATTTAAAAGAGGATAATGATTTAATTAAATAATATAAATTATTTAATTAATGGAAGAATAAGGTTGATTTTGCTGAAATTAATTAAATAAAGGGGATTTATTTAATTAATGTTGAATTTTGAAGTTTTGGAAGAATTTGATGAAATTAATTAAATAATTAGATTATTTAATTAATGTTGAAATGCAGGTGATGCTATAGATTAGACGAAATGCAAGTAGTACGACGACTTGGTCATTTTAGGGTGTCTACATTTTGCCCCTCTTTGATGCAATGCAGTTTACAATGTTGCGTCAAAGAAATCGATAGTTAAAGACATGATACAATTTTTTATTCCCTAATGTAGCTAGTTGCCCCAGTGTATGCTAGTATAGGGTGCCCCCTCGAGAGGAAAGATAGGGAAGCGACAGAAGAACTATGTTGATGCTTGACTAGAAGATTGTGTTGGAGAGAGGTGAGGTTGGATAGACGATAGATAGAAGAAAGTGGAGATGGAAGAGAACATGATAGAAAAGACTGTTGATCAATCTTTGCTTGAAAAACTATATAAGGCCATGGAAAAATGGATGGTGTAAATGGATGAGCTTGTTGCAATAGTTTCACATTTGTTTATAAAGAGCAATCCTTATTTTTTGATATAGTACGTGGATAGTTCACCACCAAGGTATAAAAGACCAAGGTGCTGTAATATCTGAGTGCATGGACATTGACTCTGCAAGCAAGCGGTTTGAACTTAGATCCCTTAGACATAATATAACCTTGTTGGAATATGTGAATGAGTCCTAGTCTTGAACATAGAATAAACTTCAATACATGTAAATTCAAGAAGAATTATTAATATGTAAGATGCTAGGTCGTAACACACACAAGATAAATATGATGTTAAGAAAGATGCTAAAGATCATTCCTCAAACACAGCACACAAAAGTAATGACTACGCCCACAATCTGTACTGCATCACAACATACCAAGATTATAGATAAATCAAGGTAGCTTTGAGTAGGTAATGGACAAAGGAGCAAAAGATAAAGCATAAAATAAATTGATTGACTTACAAAGTAAACATACAACCAACATATTCTCTTGCCAAAGAGGTTGCTTAGGGTAGGTTGGATAGGAAAGATAACAGCCTTATCATAGGAACTCTGTGTTAGTTAAAGGGTGCTATCTACCTAAAAAGGCAATGTCTTGCTGCAGGAAATGCCACATGTCGCAGGAGATGCATGTGTTGGTCTCGACAATAGAACACTGCGCAGAAGACAAGCTTGTTGATCTAGGGCTTTGGTTAAACAATACTTAGCTGATGTTGGCAATTTGTATGCAGGACAATAGATGACTCTAGAAGGAAGCTACTTTGCTTCAGGTTTGTTAAGGACTTTTGCTTTAAAAGGATGTGCTAGCTTGCTTCTTGAGTTAGTCAAGTTGAGGTGAAATGGATTTTGAAACATGGAAGATAAGAAAGGCGATAGTGCTAATGGATTGGAATGGGTGGAGAATGATGAATCATATGTGCCTGAGTACTGGATACATCCTTCATATTCCAAAATGCCTACATACCCTATATCCACCGGATCAAGGCACATTACGAGGAAAGATGAAAGAAGATAATATGTAGTTCTGGATAGAGTGATGAGATGGGTCAAAGTGAAAGGGGGAGATCTTATGTACCTAAGTACTGGAAACTTCCTTCGTATTCTAGACTGCCTACATATCCATATCCATGGGATCAAGGTACCTTAAGATTGAAATGATGATAATATGTAGTTATGGTGGTGTGATGATGTAGGAAAAATGTTGAGAAGATAACAGCCTTGTCATAGGAGCGATGTGTCCATTAAAGGATGCTATCGGTGGAAAAGAGAAAAGATTGAAGAGCGCGTTGCGAACCATGAACAAGGCACCAATCCTAGCCCCAAGTTAAGGAAAGAGTTGCCCCCCATTCTGATAGAGGAATTTGTATGGATGAATGACAAAGAAGACCTAGAAAGTTGTGACCTAGGACTAGACAGTGCAAACTATTGACACAAATCAAGACGTGGGGTGATGATGATGGACATTGACAAATTTCCAAGCTATACTAAATAGGAAGAGGAAAATGCAAACAATGGTCAATGGTTTTATTATGGATCGATGGATGAAACTTGTTGTGAAATGGACATGGAGTGGACAAGACTCGACAGATGATAGATGTTGACTCTATACATAGCACCTGTTTTCCAGGTTTTCACTATGGTACTTATCTAAGGTGCCTGTTTTCTAGGTTTTCACTAGAGGACTGATTTTTTTTTTTTTTGGAATACTCTGAGGATCAGGCAGAAAACTTCTTGAGATGGACACTGTTAAATGGCTCATCTAGAGGAATGTTGTTAGGTGTAGCTAAAGTATAAGCTCCTGATCCATATGCTGCTATGACAATAAAGGGACCTAACCAATTAGGCTCAAACTTACCCTTCTTTTCTCGATCTGCTTGATTTCTTTGATTTTCTTTGAAGACAAGATCACCAACTTGAAACCATCTTTCTTTGATCTTTTTGTTGTAATTACACTGGAGGTGGTTTTGATAGACATGGAGATGGTTAAGTGCGGCAAGGCATCTTTCATCTAGTAGTTCTAGCTCAGCTAATCTGGAAGTGCGATACTCCTCTCCGCCGATCAGGTCCTGCATGGATACTCTGAGGGATGGGATCTCGACCTCTATAGGTAGGATGGCTTCAGAGCCATAGACCAAGGCATAAGGTGTGGCACCAGCTGGTGTTCTAATACTAGTGCGGTAGGCCCATAGGGCGGGATTGAGTTGCAAGTGCCAATCACGACCAGCTTCATTGACTATTTTCTTGAGGATTTTGAGAATGGTTTTATTGGAAGCCTCAGCTTGGCCATTACTCTGCGGATAGTAGAGAGTTGAAAAGTGATGTTGGATATTGTATTGTGTGCACAAGGCATGGACATCTTGATTCTTGAATGGTCTCCCATTATCAGTGACAATGGCTTGGGGAATACCATATGGCATATGAGGTAGTTACGGATGAACTTGGCTATTTGCTTACTGGTGATATAGGTCATGGGAATGGCTTCAACCCACTTCGTGAAGTACTCAGTGGCGGTAATGATGAACTTATGGCCATTGGATGAGGATGGGTGGATTAGTCCTACGAGGTCGAGACCCCATTGAGAAAAAGGCCAAGGAGTAGTCACAGGTTGTAGTTCGTGAGCTGGTGCATGAATCAAATCTCCATGCTCTTGGCATTGTACACACTTCTTAGCAAACTGTGCAGCATCTTGCTCTATTGTAGGCCAGTAGTAACCTATTCTCAGTATCTTCTTAGCAAGATTAGGACCAATAGAATGTGCACCATAGACACCTTTGTGTATGTCTCGTAAGGTAGCTTCAACTTCTTCTGCATTAAGACATCGTAAGAGGATACCATCAAGACTCCGGAGATATAGTGTATCACCTAGAATGGTGTAACAGGAAGATCGATGGATAAAAGTTTTGCGTTGGGTGGATGATAGGTTAGAGGGAAAGGTATTGTGCTTAAGGTATTCATAGATATCTTCATATGATGGGGAATTGGGACCAACAAGTTTGCAGATGATTTCAATAACTAGAACATTGACAGTTCGTATCAACAATTGTTTATTCAAGAATTTGCATTTCTGTGTATTAGCTGGCATGTCAATCAGTGACCCTACAGAAGCCATAGAATCTATAGCTTTGTTATGCTCTCTTGGAATTTGCTCAAATGTGATGCTAGAAAAGTGTGGTTTATAGGCATCCACTAGTTTCTTGTAGAGGACTAACTTTTCATCTTTTATTTCATACTCATCTGTGACTTGTCGAATGACTAGTTGTGAGTCTCCATATACTTGTAGTTCTATGACGTCCCATTGAACTACTGTATTGAGACCTATGAGGAATGCTTCATACTAGGCAATGTTGTTGGTGCAAGTGAATGTGAGCCGATATGACTTTGGAATATAGTCATTTTGAGGTGTGATAAATAGGATGCCGGCCCCTGATCCATGCTGTGTGTAGGAACCATCAAAGTATAACTTCCACATTATTAAGTTAGAAAGAGTTAATAGATTCTCATCTGGAAAGTCTACTGCCATAGGGTGTGTATCTGTCATGGGTGCTTCTATTAGTTGATCTGCTAGAGCTTGTCCTTTGATTGCTTTACGATCTGTACACTCAATGTCAAACTCACTAAGGATCATGACCCATTTAGCGAGTCTGCCTGTAAGAGCTGCCTTTGCTAGTAGATACTTAAAGGGATCAATTTTGGCTATAAGTTTTTTGTGTTGGTTCAACATGTAATGCCGCAGCTTTTGGGAAGTGAATGCTACTGGTAAAGAACCCCTTTCCATTGATAAATAATTGAGTTCATATCCCACCAAGGTTCTACTAATATAATAGATTGCATGCTCTTTTCCTGTTTCATCATGTTGTGCTAGCAAGGCCCCTAGGGCCAAAGTTGTAGTTGAGATGTATAATATCAAAGGTTTATCCACAACTGGTGGTATCAATATAGGACATGTAGCTAGATACTCTTTAAGCTAATCAAATGCTACTCGACACTTATCATCCCATCGAAATGAGACATCCTTTCAGAGTAAGTGTTGAAAAGGTTGACATTTATCAGCTAGCTATAGATGAAACACTTGATGTATTGCAACCTTCCATGAAGGTTCCTTAATGCTTTGAGGTTCTTCAGTGGAGGCATCTCCACTGTAGCCTTTACTTTTGTAGGGTCTACTTCAATGCCTCTACGAGATACAATATATCCCAACAACTTCTCTGATGTTACACCAAAGACACACTTCTTTGGATTGAGTCTTACTTGGTATTTCTCAAGCCTGTCAAAGATCTATCTTAGAACTTGTATGTGATTTACCCTAGAAGATTTAGCTAGTATGTCATCAACATAGTCCTCCATGATATGATGAAATAGATCGTGGAATATCACTGTCATTGCTCTCTGATAGGTTGCTCCTGCATTCTTTAGACCAAATGGCATGACACACCAACAACAATTACCCCAAGGACAAGTAAAAGTTGTTTTATGTTGATCTTCTACAACTATCCTTATCTAATTGTAGCCTGAGAATCCATCCATGAGAGAAAGCATTTCATGACCTGCTATCAAGTCTACTATAATATCAATGTTTGGTAGTGGGAAGTCATCTTTGGGACATGCTCTGTTTAGATCTCTAAAATCATTGCACATGCGGATGCACCCAATGAGTTTGGATATAGGTACAATGTTTGATACCCAGTCTGAATAATCAATGGGTCAGATGAACTTTGCATCTAACAACTTCTGTATTTCCACTTTCACTAAGAGAGCTATCTGTGGGTGCATCTTCCTCAACTTTTTATTAACTGGTCTAACTTTTGGATCAATTGTGAGATAGTGAACTACTAGCTTAGGGTCTAGCCCTGGCATATCAGCATAGGTCCATGCAAAGTTGATGGATCTCTAGAAGAAGAATGTGTTAAGATTCCTGTGCTCTGTTTTAGATAATGATGCTGCTAGGAATGTGGTCTTTCAATTTTGCTCTATGCCAAGGTTTATCTCTGTAGAATCTTCCACTAGGAGAGTTGACTTCTCTTGATACTTAGATGGTAGGAGAAGGTCAAATCCTCTATCCTCAGGTGCCACAGTTGGGTTTTCACCTTTGGATATGTTTTTTGTCTTTACTATTTTGTGATCGGGAGTTGCCATAGTGTGGTTTTCACCTAGAGATCTTTCTTTATTTTTACTTTTATGACTAGAGAATTTGGCATTCTCACCAAAATAAGCTGTTGGCTCTAGTTCAATTACAAAACCTTATTTGTGATCACCAAGAGGGATACCTTCCCAAAGTCCCACGAACTCAGCCAAAGCTTCGTCATTCTGAAATACATCTATAATGGGGGACCCTTGTTAGTCCCAATCGATATGTTCAGGGTAGACAAGTACATTCTAGGTGTTAGTGGTGGAGGTTAAGGATATGAAGGATAGCATAAAAATGGAGGATTCTGCAAATAGGTTGGTCATATGGAGGGAAGATTCATCGATGATATCCGCAGTAGACATCAAATCAGTGGGAAAAGTTTTGGCTACCTCGTCGAGGATATACTCGATGTCCAAGGCGCGCGGTACCTTCTTACCAAATCCTACACCCTTCTTGTCTAGTTTCTTTGTCACAACAATGGGCTCCATAGTTCCTTGATTCTATTTCCCAAGGCCACATTTGCATTTATAGCCCATGTTTTTTACTATCCTTAAGCCATTACCATATTGCTTGACAGGTATTGTGACTGGTTCTTTCTCTTTATAGAGCCAAGAAGAAATGTCCTCAATAGTTTCCTCTTCCAATAACCATCCCTATTGGAATTGGGTTAGAAATGCTAGGGGAGGAATATCTACTTTTTTGGTAACTTTGGCAATGGATGGTTGTCCGTAAGGTTTTGGAGATAAAGGCATCCTCCCTACACAACAAGATTTTGAGATATCATAAGTTCCAAAGCCTATATCATGGATGTGCACTTTGATTGTGGGAATAGGATTAGGTTCACTCATAGAGGCTTGAGTCAGAGTTGCAGGATCAACATATAGTGGGGATTCAAGGGCTTTTGTGTTGTTAGGTACTTGGTTGCAATTCTTATAACTACCTTGCAAGATACGATAGAATTCAAAAGGATTGGGGTCTCCTAGGATAGTGATCTCCATACCATTGTATGGGAACTTTAGAGACTGATGGTACATGGAGGGAACAGCTTTCATTACATGGATCCATGGGCAGCCTAGGATAATGTTATAAGGTAGCTCAATATCAAGGACTTGACATCTGGTTTCAAGCATGACAGGGCCCAGTTGTATAGGCAAGTGGATAATACCTTCTGAATGACGCTTAGCATCATCATATCCCTTGATTGTAATACTTTGATTAGTGCTAACATGATCCTTAGAGTATCCCAATTGCTTAAGTAACTTTAAAGAACAAATGTTGAGACCAACACCACCATCTATGAGTATACGTTTGATTTTGCGCTTATGGATGAGAACCTCAATATGAAGGGCATCATTGTGAAAAGGTTCATGGGATGGAAGATCTTTCTCAGAGAAGACCACATTGTAGGGTGAAGCAATGTTACCTACTATAGCGTGGAAATCCGCAACCACTATGTTGCTAGGAATTGAAGACTCTTGGAGGGATTTTTCTAGCACTACTCTATGTGCAGGTGATGACCGTAGAAGTCCAAGATAGAGATCTGTGCTGGCATTTTCCCTAAATGTTTGACAAGATTATAATTAGATTGAGCTGGGGGATTAGGTGTAGGACCATGAATGGTGACACAACCACGACGAGTTGTAACAGTGCAATCCATAGATTTGCCTTTGATTGTGAGGGTAGACACTCAACTCTCTTCAAAATGACCTACAATGGAATCAAAGGAAGTGGAAGCATGATTGATACCTTTACCTCTATCATGAGGAGGAGGTGGACCGTGATGAGGGAAAGGTTCCTTGTACATATTGAGGTCTTTGTTCATGTGCTGAGCTGGTGGATCATCTTGTAGAGATATTTGATTGCCTTCGATGAGATTTTGGATTAGGTACTTTAGTTTCATGCATGATATGATTCTATGCCCTTTCCTCCTATGGAATTCATAGTAGTCATTTTCTCTGTACTACACAGTTTTGTAAATAAGTTCACCATATGGGGGAGCACCAAGTAAGGTGATGAGGCCTTTCTATAAAATCTTTTGTAAGATGATCTCTATGGGCTCTCCCAAGGGAGTGAATTTACGCCGCAGAGGGTAATCATGTTGAGGCCTCTCTTGTTGTCATTGCTGTTGGTTTTGATAGGGTTGCCTTTGTTGTTGCTATTGTTGTGGTGGAGCTTGACTTGGTTTGGAAAGCTGTAGCGATGTTTGGAAAGTTTGGACATGTTTAGAATCAACAACACCATCATTGACCACATTTTTGTTTTTGTTCCAATATTTGGGTTTATCGCTTAATTGCTAATGAGGAGCATTATTTTTTGTCTCTTTGAAGATTTTGACCACACCTTTAGCAATGAGGGCCTTTTCAATGTTGATTCCCTTGTATGTGATTTCGTCGAAGGTTGTAGCACTAAGAATTTGCAAATGGAAACCTAACTCTTGGTTGAGGTTCTGCACAAATATGCGAACCAGCTGTTTCTCAGGAATCTTGAAAGGGAATTTGTTAGCCATTTGTCCCCATCATTGAAGGAAAGAAACAAAAGTTTCACCATTTTTCTATTTATTGTTGCATAGATTAGTCATGGCAATCTCATGCTCTATGTTGTAAGAAAAATGAGTGGCAAATTTCTCTGCTATCTCGTTAAAAGACTTGATACTCATAGGCAAGTGTGAGAACCATTCTATAGCTTGATCTCCAAGACTGTGAGGAAAGAGATGCATAAGGTATGTGTCGTTATGTGAGACCTCAAAGCAAGCAAGATAGAATTCCCTGAGATGGTCTTTTGGGTCACCTTTTCCTTTGTATTTATCAAATTTAGGAATAGTGAAATTTTGAGGAAAAGGGATCATGAGTAATGACCAATCAAAAGGATAAGGACACACTTCCTCTAAAGAGGTCTTCTTGGTGTGGCCAAATGTAAGATCAGATAGCTGTTGTTGAACTTCCACAATTTTTAGCTCCATCACCATGGGAGGGGTTGGAAACATCTCCTATTGTCCTAGAAGTGGTTGTTGTTGCCTATACAAAAGATTGTAGAGTAAGCCATGAGCGTTGGTATTATAAGGGTTGTAAGATTGGTTGGGGTCATACGCATTATACGTTGGGTTCAGATTGGGTTGCAATTGGATGTTTTGATTTGGAAGAGGTGGAGGTGGGGGCGGCACTAGGTAAGAATGTTGGCTTTGAGATGGTTGGAAAAAAGAATTGGGTGGAGGAAAGCTAAAGTGCATTTGATTAGGTTACGATGGCGGCACATAGCTTTGGAAAACTTGATGTTGGGAATGTTGAGGGTGGCTAGGCAATGTGTGAAAGAAATTTAGTGAGGATGAACATAGTAGAGGAGGGACATAGGTAGAAGTGATTTGCAATGGTTGATTGGGGATGAGCGTAGAAGAATTTTGTGGGGGGGATTGCATGACTCTAATTGGTTGAAAGACATGAAGGTTTGATGATATGGGAGGTGGTATGTGTTGAGACCCTTGTTGCATGGCTACATAGTTGTTCCCTAGATTGTAATTTTATGGGAAACCTATTCATGAAGTAGCTATCTCTGCTTGACATTGTAGAGTCTCCTGTTGGTGTTTGTAGATTTCCATAGGAGTTAGAAGCAGTGAAACGACCCTCTTTCCTATTAGGTTTTGAAAAAGGGGATTTTTAATTGTTCTTCCTTGTAAGCCTTGTTCGAGTAAAGGCGTGGTCACTATTGACATGGTTTAGACCACTTGTATGGTGTCTAGGGTGTTGTTTGTCTCCTTGAGATTGGATAAATCAAAATCTTGAGGTAATTTGGTCCTTGCTCTACTAGCAAGTGAAAGAAATGATCCTAGTTCTCACTAAGGATTTTGTCAAAGGCAGCTACAGCTCTAGGATCTTGTATGAATTCATCAAGATCTTGCCCATCTTCTTGAGAGAATTGACCCATTTCAAAGTGTCGCTCTTCTTGAGGTGGGGCTAGATCTACAGTATAACCTTATGGGACAAAATCTGGAGGCATGCCAGTGGTATAATGAGGTGTGCTTACCAAAGGGACCCTACCTTCTTGAGGAGTGCTAGGGTGGTCAAGGTGCGGCATGTTGGGAGAATTGGTAGATCTTTCCGCGGGTGTTCTAGGAGTAACCTTGGGCGTAATGTTGACACGGCCTGATTGCGGTGTGCGAGGAGGTGATTTGCACTTCCTAGGGACAACTTGCTTGGACTCATAGTTTGCTGGAGCCTAGTGGTTACCATGGAATACACTAGGATAAAAGGTAATGCTAGGATTCTGCTTGTGTTTTGAGAAAGACAAACTCTAATGCATAATTTACTGGACCAAAGGTGCTATACTATTTGACTAGATGCTCGGGACTATGCAACCAAAAGCGTGCTACTGTAATACCAAAGGTGATGGACTGAGCTACCAAAGGTGAGCTATGGTGACCAAAAGCAGATATGAAAAAATGATAAATATGAAAAAAATCTAATAATAACGATTAGGTATAGCAAATTGAACATTATGATCAGATTCTATATGAAATTCTATGCAATTTCAAAAAAAAGTTTGTGAAAATTCAGTAAATTTTGCACAAGTTATGACCGTTTGAAGTTTGCGAAGAAGGGTTGACTTTGACTGAGTGTACTTGATAAATCTGATAAAATTACTTCAAAATTATTTCACCACAGAAAAGTTGGGAGAACCATCTTTCCAACACCATTGGTTTTGTGAAAATATGACTCTGTATCCAAAAAATATGCTCGATTTCATGAAACTGCTAAAAATAGGTCCCCAAAAAAAAACATGGGCTAAAAATAGGGATACTGATTGGGATTTATTTTTCTCAAAATTTGTTCACTGCCTACAAGAAATAAGAGATACCCAGATAGAATTTTGATATTTTTGATAAAACCTAGAAATCTTTTGAGCTAAGGTTACACCGATATTCCTAATTTCATGAAATTTCTAAAAATAGGCCAAAAAAAAAAAACATAGGCTAAAAATAAGAATGCGAATTGGACTCTATTTTTCTTGAAATCCATACATTTCCAAAAAAATCAACTTTTTCTAAAAAATAGCAAGGTTAGTGGGTCCCACCAGGTGTGCCAGAATGTGTATGAGGAAAATTGACTATGATAAACTTAAACAAATCAAAAACCAATAACATAAAGAGAACCGATCTAAATAAAAACTATTACTAATAAATCAATAAAACATGAAAGCTTTTACCGAGATTTGTATTGTTCCCTTTGGATGAATGTAGATTGCTCAATAGTATTGTAAAACCATGGTTGCAACAAGCAAGTAGTGTGCTCAAAGATCAATGTCAAAAGATTGTGAAGTTTCTCAATCAATGCGATGTATGCTCAAAGCGCTGTTAAGTATGCCTGAGAATAAGTGGTCGAAGAGAGGGGTAATGAAGGAGATGAGGGGGGTTTATATAGGTTTCAACAAAGATCGATCAATGGTCCAAATAATTCAGAAGAATCGACAAAGGAGAATAGTTGAGGAACGTGCAACGAATAAGAAGAAGACAAGTGTCACACAAAAGCTGTTTTATTTGAGTTAATCACTTTCTTTTCTAAAGATAAGACATGTTTTTCATAAATTAGAAGGTTTTTTTCTAATTTAAGAGAAATTGATAAAAACAAGGTTGAGTGAATAGATAACTCAACTTAAGATTTGCTTTTGCATGATTTGAGAGAAATTAAATAATAAATTATTTAATTTTGTGTGCATGGAGAAGAAGACTTATTTTTAGAAGATTTGAAAGATATTTGAAGATAAGAAAGTAAATTAAATAAATAAATTTATTTAATTGTTGTGCATGATTTGGAAGAATAAATAAAATATTTATTTTGGAGAATGAGAGAATTTAAATAAATTTGATTTGATTTATTTAAATTTGGAAGAATGAATTTGATTTAATTAAATAATTAGGAATTATTTAATTATTTGGATAAGATAGAATTTGTGATGAATTAATTAAATAATGAGATTTATTTAATTAATGGAGACTTGAGATTTAGAAAGAAGATAATGATCTAATTAAATAATATAAATTATTTAATGGAGACTTGAAATTTGAAAGAGGATAATGATTTAATTAAATAATATAAATTATTTAATTAATAGAAGAATAAGGTTGATTTTGCTGAAATTAATTAAATAAAGGGGATTTATTTAATTAATGTTGAATTTTGAAGTTTTGGAAGAATTTGATGAAATTAATTAAATAATTAGATTATTTAATTAATGTTGAAATACAGGTGATGCTATAGATTAGATGAAACGTAAGTAGTACGATGACTTGATCATTTTAGGGTGTCTACAGTACCCTATTAAAAGTACTTGAAACAAATGGGAAGACACTTGCCTTCAAGTGCATTGCCCAGAGCTCACTGCTCAAAGAGGCTCACTAGATACATGAATTTATGTTTAGTACAGAAAGAGTTAACTGAGAAATAGCATCTTAATAATGCCTGATTAGTCTCATTGAAGGCTCATAAAAACTTATGCTCTACCCCGAAACACTTCCTCACTATCTCTTCATCCTTTACTATTCTTGTTCTTCTGCTCCTTCTCTTCTCTGCTATGCAATTGATCCTTTCTTAGAATTTTATTAATTTCACACAAGGATGATTTTCAACAAGTCAACTACATGCCTTTATATGCTTCATCAACCTTGGAATAAACGTCAAGGTCAACACTACAAGCAACTGACTTAATGCAAATCATGAATCTATTGTCCAAACATAACTGAGACTCAAATCTTCCTTGAATAAATTTCCATGATCCATAGAATTGATCTTAGATCATCCGCAGCATGCTTGAATCATCCAGTCAGCCAAGACTGGGAAGAACAACAATACCAAGGAAGAAATCTTCAACAACAAGCTTAATCTTCAATGCGGACCTCCAACACAGTAGACACATGATCCAGAGACCTCCACAAGCACATTGACTTCAGAAATAACATCTACACTACTCCAAATCAACATAATCACTTACATCTTCATTTGGTACCTTAAGAACACTATCTGCCATGACTGTGAAACTAGAAAGATTGCTTGTGGACCTCCAAATGACGAACCACTTGAGGTGATGACACACATTGACTTTCCAAACATGTCTCTAGATCCGTAGATCATAGTGTTTCATTTGCAGAGAAATCTGAACTAATTTCCTGTCACTCTGTCTCTTCTAAACACTACAAAACCTGATTCTACTTAGGTGGCCATAACTTCTTCGAATCTTTATGCAGACCTCTCAAATCTTAACTAAAACTACCTCAGACAATCCTCTACACAACCATATGGTCTGCATACATTGATCTTCATTAATTTTCTCAATATCCTCAACATTTCAGTCTTCTAAACAAGCAATAAAATAGGATATAGTTGACACCAATGAGAACAAGGATATCTTGACATCAATGACAACACCGATTGGGCACATATTTGCAACATATGGGTTTCTGAATACTGACTATATCATCAAGAATATCAGAGCTCTTACCAAATTTGATTCTTTTACCTAGCTGAGTGTTTACTTCTTCCAATTCTTTCATTAGAGATACAATTTCTTGTTCAAGTCTTGAACATTCATTTGATTTTGCATTGAGTTCAGTATTCAGGATGTTTCTAGCCCTTTTTGCCTCTTCAATATGAATTCCCAAGATCTAATTGATTATTTTGACTTTTCAACCTTAGCCTTAAACTCCTTGTTCTCTTTCCTTACTGTTCTTAGGCCATCAAGAGTAGATGTAAGTTCATCATCAAGATCAACTTCACATTCTTCTTCATTAATGACTGTTATGTCTTCTTCGTCTTTTTTAGGCTATCTAAAGTGTCAAGAACTTCCATACCATGAATAGGGCTTCTGCCCTCTGATCTTCTAATCAACAGTGATTTGCTTCTTCTGATGAACTGTAGTCCTCTTTAGAGTAGAGGCTTTTCTTGTTCTTATTGAATTTATTCCTTTTGAAACCCTTGTTTCTATATTTACTTTCCCCAAAGGGACATTTAGATGCATAATGACCATTTTTTCTATAGTTGAAACACTTGAAAGGCAGCTTACCTTTGTACTTAGATGAACCTTTCTCTAACTTTCTTACAAAGTTTGCCTCTTCTTTCTCAAATCCACTGCTTGGATTAGATGCTTCTTCTTTCTTTGCCTCTTTGAAGGTAGCTTCCTTTTTAGATGTGTCTTTGCTTGTATTTCTCATCTCATAGGTAGTGAGAGAGACAAATAGTTCATCCATGGTGAGTTTATCCAAATCCCTGGCTTATTCTATAGTTGAGACCTTTGAGTCATATCTTTGAGGAAGTGATCTCAAGACCTTTTTAACAATTACTGAATCCTTTACCTCTTCACCAAGACCTCTAATTGCATTCATAAATTCATCTATTTGGAGTAGATAGTCAACTATGTTCTCTTCTTATTTCATCTTTAGATTTTCAAATTTACCCTTGAAGGTCTACAATTTGGCTTGCTTTACATTATCATCTCTTTCATAGAGGTTATCAAGCTTTCTCCATATATATTTAGTTGTTTTGCACTACATTACTTTGGCAAACTCTATTATGGTCAGAACATATAAGATGACATTCTTTGCCTTAGCATTAGTCTCATGATCCTTTTTGTCATCTTTCTCTGTTGGAGGGGTTGTAGGTTCAATCTAACCATGAATCACAGGTCTCCAAACATCATACCCTAGAGAGGTTAAGTAGGCTTCCATCCCTATACTCCAGAAAGCATAGTTAGATCCATCAAAAAGTGGTGCTCTGTTAGAACAGGATCCTTCCTATCCAACCATTGTGTTCAATCCAAGATCTACCTTCAGATGTTAAGCTATAATGAGGAACAAGAAGCTTTGATACCAATTGCTGAACATAATGCAGTACTGAGAGCGGGGTGAATTAGTATTGTTGAACTCTTTTTCACTTTAGATGCTTTCAAACATATGAAATACTTAAACCAAGAAAATCATGAGAGCACACACATACACAACACAAGATTACATGGAAAACCAATATGGGAAACCACGGTGAGTTAGTTGCTTGGATCTACTATCCAAATCTAGCCTCACAAAATAAAAATAAGTTTAAAACAATATTTATTGGAACCTACCCAAAGGAGACACCAATCCCCTAATTTATGAGCACCAACTCAAAGGAAGAACCAACCCCTTGTTACACTACTTTAAGGGCACCCACCTAATGGAGACACCAATATCCTGATTTATGAGCACCAATTCAAAGGACACACTAACCCCTATTACACTGCTTTATGGGAACAAACCCTAATTGAGACACCAATCCCCTAATGTTATACAACACATATAACATATATCAGATGAGGCATCAACCTCTACAATATGTAATTACTATCTTAGTCTTCTGTAGGTGGATATTCTTGATTGATTTTAATGGCTCTTTCAATTTCATACTCCTATTCATTCTTTGCATAGTAAGTGTGGTATATTTTTGTCATCACTTCAATTACATTCTATTTCATCTCCAATTCTTTTACAAGTTGTACACCATTCTCCACTACTATCATAACTTCAACTGCAATATGCCTGATCTTTGACTCTTTTACAAGCTACACTCCATCCTCCATAATCTCCCTCTATTTATTTCTTTCAAAGGAAACCCTAATTCTTGTAGCATAAGAATCACAATGATTGTAGATAGTTTCTCTCTCTTTTTGATTTTTCATTTTCCTTCTCGCACACTTACTACTATTACATGAAAATTGTGAATTGTATTTATACAAGGCTTGTACTTAATGTTTAGCCAGGTCGGCCTACAAACCTTTTATTTAAACAAACCTATATCTGCTAGTCGGCTTAATCTCACTTATCCTAAATGATCTTAGTTGGCTTAAAGAATGAACCAATTTGTATTCACCATTCTATCTAGATTGAACTCTAAAGAGTCTCACTCCACTTGACTAAGTAAACTCTAGTATTATAGTTGTTGTTCCAATCACATGTTATGTCATTGAAATTGGCATTGAGGACTCAACAACAAGTATTAAGAACAATTTCTTCTCTGCTACAATAACATCTCCATTTGTAGCTTCGGTTCCTGTCACCATGACTTACTCTATTCCTATCACCAAGAAGCTTGGCTTTGAGGATTCATTAAGTATTGAAGGTAATTTCTTCTTTGCTAAAATAATATCTATATTTGCAACTTCTATTCATGTTCCCACAAGTTTCTTATTTCCTATTGCCATGACTAGAGGAGAGAGATACACTACTTGTGTCTCGATGATTGTTGATCTTATAGTGTATTTAAAGCAAGCATATTCAGAGTTCAAGAAGCATGTATTTCCAAGATTCATGAGACTCTTGATGACACTTCCATTAACTAAACCATCTACATTGTCCTCTATACTAACAGTCTCACTTTTCTTTAGCTTGATCTCCTCATTAGTAGCACTACCAATATGACTAATAGTGCTCAATTTTTAACAAGTTTCTCTTGAAATACCTTCTTGAATTATTACCCTCATGATTAGTAAATATGTTTTCTCCATTATTGTCCTTGGAAAAGTGATATTTCAAAGTAGACTTGCAAAGAAGAACATTTGTACACTATCTTGTAACTAGACTGCATTGCACATGAATGATTAAGCCAAAGAAATGTTGGCAAGCATGTCCTCTGTCTAGTTTAAGACTACAACAAATAAGACTACACACAAGACAAACTCAAAATTACTTTTCATCCAATCACATGCAGACTGCCATAGGCCTTTCATTACTCTTTTGACAACAATGACAATATGTACAACATGTTCTTCCCTAAACATACTTCTTAATTACTCATAGGCATCAATACTTCCTCTTATACTTTTGATAATTTTTGTAGCCCTATCAATGTGCATTATTATTGGCTCGGGATTGAATATATCTCTTTGTATTAAATTTGTGGTAGCTCCTATGGCACTCTCATCTATTCTCTCTTTTCCTCTTATGTTCTTCTCTTTGGTAGCACCCACCTTGGTGCACTCAGCAGCACCCTCATCGCCATGCTCATCCAAATGTTTCATTTCCTCCACAACTTCTCTTGTGTGTTTTCTACTTATGTCTCCTAACTTTTCTATCATTCTATGGTACCTTTCTTGATGTTCCTGAGTTTGTTTTTGTCTCTCTTCCCTGCTTATTTCTATTTTTATTACTATAATTTCAATAACCTCCCTTAATGTTTTGTTATCCCCTCTTTCATTGGGTGTTTTTGATTTTGTATTACATTAATCCTTATGTATCCCATGGTTGGCTTATCTTTTAAGAGTTACATCTTTTCAAGGATCCTTTCAGATCCTCCCCCCTTTCCACTTGTCATCCCCTTAAGTTCCCAACCCCTCTCAAAAGGGTAGGAACCTAAGAGAAGTTAGACTTCTCCGCAGATCATAAAATTTTTTGGTCACTTTAGTTTTCTTTCTTTTCACTACTCCACACTTCCCTTTTTATTGTTTCATCCTTTCTATTCTTCACTATCCTTTTCTAGGGTCATGGAACTAAATGTTAGTAAGAAATGGGGAGGAGCTAATCAAAAGATATGATCCTCAATCAGATCTCTAAAGTCAATTTATACCCTGGTCATACAGTGAGAGAATCCTAATGAACAATAAGAAATTGTAACATGCAGTACAATTGGATCAGATATAAGCATTCAAGCTATACACATAGACATAGATTAATCCTTATATTTCCATTATATATATATACTCATCATCTTGTAATCATATACATCTGGCAAGTCTAAGTCTTTTCCTTTCACTCACTCTTACTCTCTCATGCCTACCCTTATATGTACATATGATATCCTATCTATATATTACATAGAGTTGTGTCTTTTCCCAAAATACTTCTTTGCATGTTGGGTCTATCCTCTGCATGCCCTCTATGATAAACTGTAGTAAGATCTATTTCTTGCCCTATCTTTTACCAACACACCTTAATCCTAACATTCTCCCACTTGAAATCATACATTGTAAATACACCCATAGAAAATATAAAACAACTAGGTACTAGGAACAAGGCACATGGCCTTCCTACACCATGGAAACTTTTCTATGCTCATAGGTTTAGTAAGTGAATCTACAACATTCTCTTGAGTTTCAACCTTCTTCAACTCAATCTGACCATTATAAATCATTTCATGAACAAAATTGTATTAAACATCCACATTCTTTGTTTGTGCATGATACATGGGGTTCATGGCCAAACATATTCCACTCTGGCTATCACAACCAATTTGAATAATATTGCAATCAAAATCAGTACCTATACACAATCTCCATAACCAAGCTTCCTCCTTACAGACATGACTAGTAGCCATATACTCTACTTCAGTCATGGATAAAGTAATGGTGGTATTCCTTTTGCTCATGCAACTCATAGCTCTTCCAAACAAAGTAAACACATAGCCACTAGTCAAGCTTTGACTGTACAAGTCACCTGCCCAATCTACATCAACAAAGCCCTAAATGTCCAATGTCTTATCTAAGTTGTTAGTACTCGAATAAACCAAACAATAATTAGAAGTACCATGTAAATGTCTTAACGTCCTCTTTGCATAATTTCAATGCAATCTACCAGGGTTAGACATAAACCTACTAAAACCTCTCACTACTTAGGCAATATCTTGTCTAGTACAAACCATTGTATACATAAAAATTCCTAGAACACTATCATCTGACACATCAGACATAACCTTGAAATCATCTTTATTCTTAGGATACATATCTAATGAAATATTAGTACCAACTGGTAAAAGAATTCTAACTAGATTCCAAGCATGCATGTTAAATCTATGCAAAATAGTATTCATATAATTTGTGATAACCACACCTTTATGTTACCTAGATCCCTTTTGATCTCCATTCCCAGAATATACCTGGCTACCCCTAGATCCTTCATGTCAAATACACCCAAAATTTGCACTTTCAACTCACTGATCATACCCTTGGTGTTACTTAAAACTAACATATCATCCACATACAAGGTAATAATCATAATATCATTGTCTATACATAAAATGTTACAAGAATGATCCTCTTCACTTCTAACAAAAACCAATTTCAAAACAAATGAAACAATCTTCTTGTACCACATTATGGAGGAATTTTTTAAACCATAAAGAGATCATTTTAACTTGCATACCTCATGTTATTTTCCTTTTACCTCAAATCCTATAGGATGTTGCATATAAATTTCTTCTTCTAGATCTCCATGTGCAAAACATGTAGTCTTACATCCATTTGCTCAATTTTAAAATCATAAGCTGTATCAATGAATAAAATAAGTCTAATATAAGATAATTTAGTAACAGGAGAAAATTTCACGGAAATTGACTCCCCCTCTCTAGGAGTAGACCTTAGCTACCAATCTAGCCTTGTACTTTTATAATGAATAGTCTACTCCAAACTCATTCTTGAAGACTCACTTACATCCTATTAAGTATGAAAAAGGAGAATGACAACTAAAATACAAACTAGATCAAACCCTTTTCCATATAACATTCAAGGACAAGGCTGAGCCAAATCACTACAAAATGAAGGTGGAATTTGTTGCTAACCTTGTACTTATATATGTTATAGATGGATCAAATTTAATTTAGTATTTTACTCAAACCCTAGGTTAACAAGGCATAAAACCCTAGTTCTACATAAGGGAGAAAGTACAACAAAAACCTAGAAACTAACTGCACACAGATAGTCAAGGAGTTGATAAAACCTGTGTTTGGAAAGTAGAGGTGTCGGAGGACCAAGGTGGGACTACCCAGGTCCTGATTGAAAGAATCTTCCAGAAGTGTAAACTAAAAGGTTGTTCCAGATGTTGTGCTGATGTTAGATCTAAACTCAAAAAAGGTAGAAGGACATGGGTGTTACTGCCCAAGTCTCTAGGGAGTTCAAGTTCTTCAAATCTATCTCTAGATCATGAAACCCTAATCTTCACTCAATCTTCCTGTAGGTCTGTATTTTCTAGATGTCACTCCTATAACCTACACACAAGAAGACAAGAAGGGTTTTGGGGGTTATGGTGTTTAGGTACTTGCCTTAGTTAAATCATGGGATAGCATTCAAGCTTCCCAACACCATTGATTAATAGAGAGTACGTGCCCTCATGGCAGTAGAGGATGAAAAATAATGATAATATAATGTTTCAAATGATGATAAACAAACAATGATATCATCTATATAATAAACCCTTAGAATGATGAAGATCATTCAACTCCCAAGGAAGAATAGATGATAGCTACATATCTGCAACAACACATAATAACAATACACAAATATGCTCTACAATCAAAATGAATGCTCTGCTTTCTTTCCTTCAAGATCTCAAGTTATGCTTTTTATCCTAGTTGATAATGAACTCAAAAACACACTTATATATGCTTTCCCACTCATAATCTTAAATTCAAACCAAAAGATCTAACAGGGAGAAACCTCTAGGGAGGTGTCAAGCCAACATGCATTTAAATTAGACTCAACCCAAAATGAGGGACTTGGAGGTACCGTCCAGGTCTTTTAGCCTCATTTAGGTCCAGGATAAGTTAAAACACAGCGCCCATATTCTAATTCCATCTTGGTGTGAGATACTTTTGTATCAAGATAAACATTTTGAATGTATAATGTAATCAAGGGAACCTAGGATCTAAACAAGGAGGTAAAAAGACAATCAGAAACTTTTTACTCCTTAAAATTTAGCTCCCACTTTAATGTGTGTACAACCTTATGATCAGTACATGCATTAAAGTATGGTCGAAAACACATGAAGCACATCAAACACTAAAGAGAAAAGCACATCCTAAGTTTGGAAGGCAATCTCTAGCCCACAAGCATAGGAAAACATAAGAAAACACTTGACAATCACACAAAACATGAAGAAGATAGTAAAGAAGCATGTGTAATACACGGATAAGACATGAACACAGTCACACAATACACAAAGCATACAAGAAGAGAAGACATGATTAAACAATTATATAACACTAACATGTGATGGGGGAGCTCATCGCTATGCACCACCATCAAAGCATGCAAAACACATGGCATAGGAGGAGCTCATCACTACGTGCCACTTGTAACACCTAGTTTTGATTTCACCCTAAAAACTGAGTTTAACCAAAGGTAATAAATTTTTTTTTTGAAAGTTTAAAACAGAAAAGTAATTTGTTTCTAATTTAAAATCAGGTAGTTCATCCATCAACTATCAATATTCATGAAATTTATAAACTATGCAAAAGGATATATCCATCTTCAACATTTAAAACAATATGTTGATAAAAGTTCCTTAGAATAATTCAAAAATAGAAACTTACCAAAGTCACTGCATCTCGATTGTTGACCATCCAAATTCAAGTCTCGGCAATCCTCAAGAAAATAGAAGAGAAAGTATATTCAAGGAGCTTAACCTCCAACCACAAACCATCGATCTACCGCACTCCTTCCTAACTAAAAGTGGCCCTACCCTACTCAAAGAGGATAGACTTAGGATAACCAATGGTGTTTGGCATCTGAGTACTAGTATTGTGACCTACATAACTTGTTATCATGCAATCCCCTAGATACCCTTTAGTCAAGGATGACCACTCCACAAGCTATGCCATCCAGTCACAATGAACTATTAATGCACTTGAGGCTCATGCATTACCTTGGCCAAAGGATATGAACATAATTAGTGTTGTGTCAACGCAAGTAATAAGTTCACCCACCCCAACTTGACTCAAATTACTCACAATCCTATAATTACCTATAAATAAGTTCAATATAACAACCTTGATAACCTCAAGGTGTTCAAATCTCATCATGCATTAATGCATGACAATGAGATTTACTCTCTCTCTACTTAGCTCATGGAAACGTTTCCGTCCACATGATAAAGAATGCATTCCTAGCTTATTGATTACTTGGATAATGCTATAAGTTATTTCATTAATCTTTAAGTTATCCCACTGCTTAAATTATCCACTCAAGAGTGGACACTAAACTTTGTTGTTTCGAAAGGGATATACTATAAACCAATTGATAGAATATAAATATTTGAAGACTCTAAGTTTAAAATTAAACATTCTAAAGAATCTTCTTCGACCTATTGAAATCTTTGACATGGCTTAATCTTTGCCCATCTAAACATTTAGAAACCCTATCTTGTTGTCTCTATAAACAAGAAGATTGCATGCAAGTCTAGGCTAAATACTTAACTAAGGACTCATTATATTTGTTCTAACACTTCATTATTTAAACTTGTATGGCTATAAGGTCCAAAAAGTAAGTCTATACCTTCTTTCGGGAACACGATAGTTTGAAAACTTTAATAGCAAAAGAATTGCCTACAAAGACAAATGGTCTAAAACTTGTTATCATTTGAAGCAAGGATAGTAAATTATCTATGGTCAACAGACCATTTTAAACTCAAAAATGGAAGAGGAATGTGAAGTCTTCCATGATTCGGCATACACTTCACACCATTGCTTCCCTCTGTTGACGGTTATCACAAAACATGTCTTTTACTCTAAAACTAGCTGACTTTTAAATTTGACAGAACCAAGCAATGCTGACCTAAGTTTTGCCTCTGCAGCTTCTGATAGCTATGAGATATTTTACAACCAAACACTTAGTCTATAATGCTCTTAACACATAACCAAATAAAATCCTAAAGTTGAGCCAACATCTACATAATAATCTCAACCTTCAGAGATGTTTCAAAGTACAATGTACTTATACTATGGGTTTCATGACTGTGATGCAGTGCAGTGCAGTAGACAAAACATTTCTTCCATTTTGAAGGTGATAAAACACACAAGATATAGATGGTAACAATCCACACCTTACATCTTTAAACATATACTAAGTTCCTTCTAAATGTTAGTAAAGACATTACTTATTATAAACATAACTAAAAACTATGACTGCACAAAGATGAGGTGAGAAGAACCTGAAGGTGTTCTCTGTGTCTGCTTGCAGACTGGTCAACAGTGTTCATTCTCCTCTAAGCCATTCACCTTTCCTTCTTGCTCAGTCTCCTCTCCACTTCTACTCTACGTTTTCTCCCTCTTCAAATTGACTCTAACTATCCTCTAAATCTAGTCTAGCTGCGAAGGAAAACTGCCTTCCCACTCACCAGACCATGCCTAACAAAAAGGGTTAGTACTCAACATGCATGACATTCTCCTCTTTTCACAACCATCACTAGAAATGGTTTGGCCTTTGACACTCAAACAACGATTATTCTCCAAAGTAGAGCTCCACACTTGGCAAGGTGGCGGTTGACAGTTTTAACAAACTATCACACTACTCATATCCGCTATGAGTATAAATCAAATGCAAGGACTATGAATTAAAAGCTAGACCAATGACCATCATGAGATTAAAAGCTTGAATTAAAAAAAAGATTATTTTGAAATCAAAGACATCAAGAAAGGACCTGAGTGATTCTCTTTCGAGCTACTACCCAATAACCAACATCACAAAGAATAAAGGAATTATCTCAAAATGACAATTTAATTATAACTAATATAATATTGCATATTCCAATACCATACAACCAAAGGTACTACACACCATGGTCTCAAAATTTAAAAACATTATTTAAACCTTTTATAATATGATAATAGCCCAATATAGAACAATTCAACATCTGTTGAATTTCTCAAGGAGAGATTTATGTCATACGCTTGTAGAGCTTTACGATGATAATGACGAATTAAGCGTAAACGTAAAACAAGGTTTGGGATCGACTTACGCACAATTTTTGACTTTTGCGCCGAACCATAACAAGACACAACTTACAACTCGAACTCAAGTATATACATATATATACATATAAACAATATATCAGTCATTCATATTTGATGACACGATTCTAAGTATTATGACACCGATGTCGATTTCCCAAACTGAATACAACAACTTACGAGAGGAGAAAGGCCTATTCTTGCAAACCTTGACATCTTGTCTAAAATTGACTTAGCCCGTAATCAAAGCTTAACTCAAGGCATCTAGGTTTATCTTCTTGATATTTGTTTTCAGTGGCAAACACCCATGGGTTTCTCCAGAGTCTATTCTCTCTTTCTCAAAGATACTTTCTCTTCTTCTTTCTTCCTGGCGAACATGTTCCATCTATTCTTGTCGTTGATAATCTCACATACAATTTGTGGTCAGAGTACCCATGTTCTGATCAAAACATATTTATATCAAATCATTTCATTTTCATATCAAAAGACATTTTAATTCATAACATCAAATTGATCATAATCAAGTAAATTCCATAATTTCATAAAATTAACCTTTTCTATTCATATCATCATTTTTTATGATGTTAAAACATATCAACATAACTATACTATTTAAGAAAAAGTAAATAGTAATATTGAATCCAAAAAGGGGATGTAACATATCTTTCCCCCATAGAATCATCGTCCCTAATGATTGAGTTTACTAAGCAAAATTTTAATATATAACAAACTTTTATAGTTTAACACTAATGTTTTTGAAAAGATAAGGAAATCTTTGGTGGATGTCATTATAGTCTTCCCAAGTGGCGCTATCCTCGCCATATTGGTCCCACTAAATTTTGCATTGGAAAACCTCTCAATTACGTAAATGAATTTTACGCATTTCAAGCACCTTGAGTGGCTCAATGACAACCACTCCTGGCTCTTGTATCTGTAAAGAATTCCATTTGAGAATGTGGTCATTACCTACAAAATATTTCTTTAGGTATGAAACATGAAAAACATTATGCATTTTGGACAAGACTGGAGGTAGAGCAATTTTGTAGGCCACTAGATTGATAATCTCAAGGACTTCAAAAGGTTTGACATATCGAGGAGAAAACTTTGATGATTTACCAAATTTGATTGAGCTTTTATGGGGTTTCACTCACAAAAGAACTTTCTCACCAACCAAGAAATGTCTAGGCACCCGTTTGCAATCTGTATAACTTTTTTGCCTGTCTTTGGCTTCTGCCAACCTCTTCCTAATCATTTTCACTTATTCTTCCATATTTGAAAGCATTTAAGCTCCAATGCTTATCCTATCTTCCATCTTATCCCTACTTATATGAGTTCTGCATTTCCTTCCATATAATGCTTCAAACGGTGCCATCTTAATGGCAGAATGATAGGAGTTGTTATAGGCAAATTCTACAAGAGGTAAATATTCCTCTTATCTGTATTGCTAGTCCATGCAATACATTCTTAAAAGATCCTCTAAGACCTGATTAACCCTTTCTGTTTGTCCATCAATTTTAGGATGGTAAGCGGTGCTCACATTGAGTTTAGTCCCTAGTGCTAAAAATAAAGTTTGCCAAAACTGAGAGGTTATTCGAGCATCTCTATTGGATATAATCTTTTTAGGTACCCCATGCAATATGACTATTTCTTGCACAAATTTTTGAGCCAAAATATGAGCTCCATCTGCCAAATTTTTCTGTATAAAATGTGCTACCTTGGTTAGTTTATCTACAACAACCAATATTGCATTATGTCTATTCTTAGACATTGGTAACCCTTGAACAAAATTGATACTACCAACTTGCCATTTCCATTCTAGAATATCATGTGGATATAACAATCCAGCAGGATGTTGGTGTTCTTCCTTCACTCTCTGACACTCCAAGTAACTTGCTACAAACCTTGTAGCATCGCTTTTCATTCCTTTCCAGAAATATAGTGGTTTGACATTAGCTAAAAGTTTTATTACTCCTGGGTGTCCGGAATAAGGTGCACAATGAACTTCCTTCCAAACAAGGTTTCTAAGTTCTATAGAATTAGGAATGTAGATTCTTCCCTTAAATCTCATCAATCCATCATATCTTGGATCCCTAGGGTTTAAATACACAGCTTGCTTCACCTTCTCATAATATTCATCTCCAGATAAACTTTGCAATACTAACTCTTTAAAATTAGCATGAATAGAGATTATAGAAGCTATGTGCCTTCTTCTGCTTAAAGCATTAGCTACTCAGTTTTTGTTACCTTTGATGTAAGCAATCTCAAAGTCATAATTTGATATTAATTCTAACCATCTCCTTTGTCTTGCATTGAGATGAGGTTGTGTAAATATGTAACAAAGACTTTGATGATCTGATTTTAGTATAAAAGTCTTTCCCAACAAATAATGTCGCAACATCTGAAGGGGGTGAATCACTACTGCTAGTTTTAAATCATGAGGAGCATAATTCTGCTCATAGTTTTTCAACTTTCTTGATTCATAGGCTATTACATGCCCATTTTGTATAAGCATGCCTCCTAACCCTTCTCCCAAGGCATCAGTAATAACCTCAAATTGCCCTTCAAGATCAGGGACTCTCAAGATTGGTGTTGTTGTTAACTTTTCTTTTAACAAATCAAATGCCTTTTGACATTGTTTAGTCCAAACAAACTATTTTTCTTTTCTTTGCAAAGAAGTAATTGGACCAGCAATACTGGAGAAATTCAAAAAAAAAAATTCTGTAATATCCAGCCAATCCGATAAAACTTCATACTTCTGAAACATTGGAAGGTACATGACATTCCATAATAGCCTTAATTTTAGCTGGATCAGCTGATATCCCTTCTGCTGATATAGTATGTCCCAAATACTGCACTTCTTTCTGAAAGAAAGTGCATTTTGAGAGTTTCACATACAATTTTTGTTCTCTTAATCACTGCGAAACAATTTGAAGATGTTGCCTATGCTCCTCCTCATTTTTGGAATATATCAGGATATCATCTATGAAAACTAGGACAAATTTATCAAGGCAATCTCTGAAAACACTATTCATGAGATTCATGAAAGTGACTGGTGCATTAGTTAATCCAAATGGAAACACATTAAATTCATAATGACCATATCTTGTTCTAAATGTAGTCTTGTGAATATCTTCATCTTTCAACCTCAACTGATGGTATCCAGATCTCAAGTCTATCTTAGAAAATACTATTGCACCATGCATTTGGTCAAATAAATCATCAATACATGGCAGTGGGTACTTATTCTTTATTGTTGCCTCATTTAGCATCCAATAATCTATACATAGCCTAAGGGTTATGTCCTTCTTCTTGATAAAAATAACCAGAGCTCCCCATGGTGATACACTTGGCCTAATTAGATCTTTAATCAATAACTCCTGCAATTGAGCTTTCAATTCCAAAAGTTTAGTAGTGGTCATTCGGTATGGAGCTTTAGATACTAGCTCAGATCCTAGTTTAATATCTATGGCAAAATCCAAGGTTCTTTTTGAAGGCAAGCTTGGCAGTTCCTTAGGAAATACATCACTAAAATTGCACAGATATGGGTATTTTTCCTCAAATGTTTGCTTCTCTAAGGCTTCCTCTACTAGGTCCATTTTGATTGCAAAAAGTTGACATCCCTTATGCCTAGCCCACTTTAATTGTTTTGAAGAAATAGATTTGATCCTTATTTTTCTTTGAATACCCTAAAAATTAACTTTGTTTCCTTTATAATCCAAACACTCAATTGTTTTATGAAAACAATCTACCTTGGCCCTATGTCTCCACAACCAATTCATTCCTAAGATGACATTGTAGGACCCTAAAGGTGCTACATATAAATTTACCTCAGTGGAGAAGTTTGAAATATGAATCTTAGCTTCAAACAAATATTGCTCTACCTGAGCCTTTGAGTGATTTGCATACTCAACTGTCCATGGTTTTGACATAAAACTAGCTCTTATAGGAAATTTACTTAAGACTCTAGATGACACAAAATTTTCTGTTGCACCAGTATCAAATAGAATAGAAACAAGAACTCCAAATAATGAACCTGTCATCTCAATGGGACTAATCTGATACTCAGCTTGTCGATTGTCAAGGGCGGCGTGAATCCTTTGTTGAAAAGTTTCCTGCTGTGAAGGAAGTACCGTATTCCTAAGCTGCCCATTCTACTTTTTATTAGGACAATGGTTAGCATAATGGTCTCCTCCACATGAAAAACATCCTCCAATTGGTCCTTTCTTCTTAGATGGTCTACTCATAGCATCATCGTTCTTCTTAAAATTGTCATTTTTCTTATAGTCTTCATTTCTTCATTCATTACCAAATCCCCCTTTATTTTTTTGATTTCCTTTATCGAACCTCCTATTTCCATATCCTTTATCATTCTTCCTTTTATACATCTAATCATTGAAGTTCTTATCAAATCTCTTACATTTGTTTTCGCGGTAAGCATAAATGGATTTGATCTTTTGTTCCTACTTAATTACTTTCTCATACACCTGGTCCATTGTGTTTGGACCATGCACTTCCACTTCACCGCCAATCTGAGGATTGAGTCCCATAATAAATTTTCTTATCTGAAATCTTTCATCCTTTTGATATTGAGGAACATACTTCAACAATCTAGTAAATGTTTCCACATATTCAACCATAGACAAATCACCTTGCCTGAGATTTTGGAAATCTGTTAGCTTTTGATCAAAATAGAGCTATGGTAACCACCTTTTTCAAAAAAATTTCCACAAATTCATTCCATGTCACCTTCAAGGGGCTTAATTCTAGTTCTATTTTCTTGTTCATCCACCAAATGGATGCTTCTCTAGATAATTGATCTGCTGCCCACACTGCCTTTGTAATCTTAGAGTAATTTCTGATTTCAAAGTATTTCTCCATTTCTGTTAGCCATGCTTCTGCTGCATCACCAGTTTTTGTTCCATAAAATTTGGGAGGGATAATCTTTTTCATATCCTTAGATAGTTCCTGAGCAAGTTTATCTTTTGTCTCCCTCTAAGTTTCACTATCATCTTGGTTTTCACTTGACGTGCCATGATCTCGTTGTTTACTTTTACTTGCATTATTAGAATACTCATTTTCACTCTCCGTATTCCTGGTTTCATTCACTTTCTTTTCCTATTTGCCCAACCTTTCCTTAGTTTCAGTAAGCACATTAAGAATTATGTCCAATTTATCAGTGGAGTTTTCCTGAGAGTTGTGACCTTCCCGATCTTCTCTCTCCTTAAACTATGGTTAATCCATGTTTGTTTGTTTTCTCACCTACTTAAGAAAGTACTAATCAGTTCTATGATTTATCATTTTGTATATTATTAAAACATAACAATTGGTCATAACCATAGTTATTCTCAAACCAAAATTTGTCTTTATTATACTTTGCAAAATTGTATATACATTCTTTAAGGGTAGACATATTTCATGTTTCACTCAGTATTTACAAGAGGGTGTAACCTTTAGATTCATTATTCGACACATATTCATGAGGTGTATAACCCTTAGATTCGCTATTAGATGATAGCATAATGATTTTAGCCCTAGGTGGTATACGAGGATCCCTAGTAATCATTGTTACACTAATAGGGTAGGAATTGACCATGATTCGAGTTGCCATCATAGTTGTCTCTAGGAGTTCTTTTTTTCATTCATTTGAGTCATGACAAAGCATTGGCAAAGGCTTCCACATCATCTAGCCAAATGTCATTTTCATCATTCATTTTCTCAATAGTCTTGATCATCGCAAGTCGTTTCTGCTTAGCTTGCAGATAACGTTCCTTACCAGCAAAGGACTTCCTTGCAGTTTTCGTGATACGTACCATCCTGGCACAATAAATCAAATCATTAGCTACCTACATAATGTTGATTCCTAATCAGGTTAGTGGACTCATCAGCCCTAGTGCTAAACCTTGTTAGCTCTGATACCATATGAAACACCCAATTTTAATTTCACCCTAAAAACTGAGTTTAACCAAAGGTAATAAATTTTTTTTGATCCACTCAAGAGTGGACACTATACTTAACTTTGTTGTTTCAGAAGGGATATACTATAAACCAATTGATAGAATATAAATATTCAAAGACCCTAAGTTTAAAATTAAACATTCTAAAGAATCTTCTTTGACCTATTGAAATCTTTGACATGGCTTAATCTTTGCCCATCTAAACATTTAGAAACCCTATCTTGTTGTCTCTATAAACAAGAGGATTGCATGCAAGTCTAGGCTAAATACTTGACTAAGGGCTCATTATATTTGTTCTAACCCTTCATTATTTAAACTTGTATGGCTATAAGGTCTAAAAAGTAAGTCTATACCTTCTTTCAGGAACATGACAATTTGAAAATTTTAATAGCAAAAGAATTTCCTACAAAGACAAATGGTCTAAAACTTGTTATTATTTGCAGTAAGGATAGTAAATTCTCTATGGTCGACGAACCATTTTAAACTCAAAAATTGAAGAGGACTATGAAGTCTTGCATCATTCAACATACACTTCACACCATTGCATCTCCTCTGTTGACAATTATCACAAAACAAGTCTTTTACTTTAAAACTAGATGACTTTTAAATTTGATAGAACCAAGCAACATTGACCAAAGGTTTGCCTCTATGGCTTGTGATAGCTGTGAGATATTTTATGACCAAACACTTAATCTATAATGCACTTAACACATAACCAAATAAACTCCTAAAGTTGAGCCAACAACTACACAATAATCTTGATCTTCAAAGATGTTTCGAAGTACAATGTAATTATACTATGGGTTTTATGACTGTGATGCAGTGCAGTGCAATAGACAAAACATTGCTTCTATTCTGAAGGTGATAAAACACACAAGCTACAGATGGTAACAATCCACACCTTACATCTTTAAGTAGATACTAAGTTCCTTCGAAATGCTAGTAAAGACATTACTTATTATAAACATAACTAAAAACTATGACTATGCCGAGATGAGGTGAGAAGAACCTGAAGGTATTCTCTTGTGTCTACTTGTAGACTGGCCCACGGTGTTCATTCTTCTCTAAGCCATTCACCTTTGCTTCTTGCTCAGTCTCCTCTCCACTTCTACTCTGCATTTTCTCCCTCTTCAAACTAACTCTAACTATCCTCTAAATCCCATCTAGCTACGAAGGAAAATTGCCTTCCCACTCACAAGACCATGCCTAACAAAAAGGGTCACTACTCGGCATGCATGACATTCTCCTCTTTTTGCGACCATCAACTGAAATGGTTTGGCCTTTTCCACTCAAACCATGATTATTTTCCAAAGTAGAGCTCCACACTTGGCAAGGTGGCGGTTGATAGTTTTAACAAACTGTCACACTACTCATATCCGCTATGAATATAAATCAAATGCAAGGACTATGAATTAAAATCTAGACCGACGACCATCATGAGATTAAAAGCTTGAAAGTAAAAAAAAGATTATTTTGAAATCAAAGACATCAAGAAAGGACTTGAGTGAGTCTCTTTCGAGCTACTGCCCAATTACCAACATCACAAAGAATAAAGGAATTATCTCAAAATGACAATTTAATTATAACTAATATAATATTGCATATTCCAATACCATATGACCAAAGGTACTACACACCATGGTCTCAAGATTTAAAAACATTATTTAAACCTTTTATAATATGATAATAGCGCAATATAGAACAATTCAGCATCTGTCAAATTTCACAAGGAGACATTTACGTGATATGCTCATAGAGCTTTATGACGATAAGGACAATTTGAGCATAAACGCAAAACAAGGTTTGGGATCAACTTATGCACAATTTTTTACTTTTACGCCGAACCATAACAAGACACAACTTACAACTCAACCTCAAGTATATACATGTAAGCAATATATCAGTCATTCATATTTGATGACACAATTCTGAGTATTACGTCACCGATGTCAATTTCTCAAAATTAATACAACTTACGAAAGGAAAAAGACCTATTCTTGCAAACCTTGACATCTCGTCTAAAATTGAATTAGCCCATAATAAAAGCTTACCTCAAGGCATCTAGGTTTATCTACCTGATATTCATTTTGAGTGGCAAACACCCATGGTTTTTTCCAAAGTCTATTCTCTCTTTCTCAAAGATACTTTCTCTTCTTCTTTCTTCCTGGCGAACATGTTCCATCTATTCCTGTCATTGACAATCTCACATACAATTTGTGGTCAGAGTACCAATGTTCTAATCAAAACATATTTATATCAAACCATTTGATTTTCATATCGAAAGACATTTTAATTCATAACATCAAATTGATCATAATCAAGTAAATTCCATAATTTCATAAAATTAACCTTTTCTATCCATATCATCATTTTCTATGATGTTAAAACATATCCACATAACTATACTATTTAATAAAAAGTAAATAGTATATTGAATCCAAAAAGGGGATGTAACACCACCATAAAACATTCAAAACACATCAAAAATATATTGAAAACACACAAAATACATGATCTTTGTAGAGTGTGTCATTGACCCACTATACATCTTATACACAACAAACATGGGCGATGGGGAGGAGCTCATTACTCCACTCTGCTATCTAAGAAATGTGAAACACAACTAACGGTCAAGCTTATGCTACAACGACTACCAAAAACATGCTTAAGGGTGAGTAATTCAAGACCCAACCCCACCTCCCACGAGAGGAAGTTTTGAAAATGATGTGAACCACTCAAGGGATTACACAACCCCACCTTCCATAGAAGGGATTTCAAAATTATACAACCCCACCTACATCACAAAGATGCCTTATAGTAAAAAGGAAGCACGCGCACATAGTATAGAACCCCACTTGCATCATGTAGACACCTTACAGTGAAAAAGAAGCATACACAACACACAAAACAAAGTATACAAGCCCACTTGCATCACAGAGATACCTTAAAGTGAAAAGGAAGCATATGAAAAGACACAATTTAAAATATACAACCCCACCTGCATCACGGAGATGCCTTGCAATAAAAAAGTTAGTATATAATGGATTTTATCACAATATCTAAGATATACAAGAATTTACCACAAGAGCTTTCCCAAATCCCATGCCCCAAAGTGGCATGTGCTTACAATCACCGAAATGTTCCCAACAATCACAATAGAAGCACATCAATATAATTTTCTAACAACCATTGATCAACAATATGCTTGTACGAATTATAATCAAAACAAGCTTTGGTTAGAAAACTTAAGATAAGATAACAACCAAATCATTTGATGAAGTTGATACAAAAATAAGGTAACATATCATTAGAACAAACCAATGCTATACTTACAGGCTCGGAACCAAGTATAGCCATGAGGTTATACTTTAGGTATCTCAAAACCGAGTGTAGCTACAAGGTGAGACAAAAACATTTCAAAAGTGTATAGCAGAAAATTTAGAGTATTGCAAAGGTTTATTACAACAATTTCACAATACGATACATGATCACATCATGACACAAAGTGATTCTACTAGTCAAATAGCAGTAACAAATTACCCCTGTCTTTGTATATGGATTGGGTCCATTTTTGTTTTTTGTTTAGGGATGCATGGTCCTTATCAGAAGTGTATATTTGTTGTCATCGTCCATCGACTAGTACAGGCACAAGTACAATGGAAGAATGACATCACAAAAAAATGAGAGAGCAGAAAAAAGTGTCTTAGGGCCACAACATGGGAAGATTCCCCTAAGACATCCTCCATAATGTTATGCCCCCAATACACCACACATAACAATTGCAACAAGAGAAGTGCAGAAGAATAGAGGAACAAATAGAAGTAATTTCACAATGGAGGTAGTCTCCTTGTATCCTTGACCTTACAAAAGTATCAAGGGTCATCAAAGGAGGCTTGAACAAACATTTAGCACTACATGGGGGAACACAACACAAAGAGGAGGCCACCCTTGAGAGAAACTCAAAGAGGTGCTACATCAAGTGTGGCTAAATGAGGGAGAAATACCTAATTCATTGTCAGGGAGGTGGTACTGAGATGCAACCATGCTAGTAGTTGTCATTAATCAAATCATCTTCTTCTCAATCTTGATCTTCATATGAAATAGGTGGCACATAGGGCACTATAGCCCAACTTGAAACTTATTTTGTTAGTTCTTCTTTTGATTCTATTTCTTTTGGTGGGATGTTTTCTTCTTGCAGTGACATTTTTCGAGCTAAGGCTTGTCTCTTTCTTCTTCTAAATTCCCTTGCATTTATATTTCTTCTTATCTTATTAGTTATATTTTCCAAGAGAGTTTCTTTGTCCATCACCAAGGGTTCATGATTTTCTTCATTCTTCATCATTTATGAAGAGGAAGTTGGTAAAAAAGTGATTTTATGATTTTTTGATGAATAGCTTCACTCTTGAAGGTTTTCTCTCGATCCTTATAAGGATGGCAAAGGAGGAACCTTAGAAAAAATTCCATTTCCTTTCAGTCAAGGTGAATCCTTTAGCTCAGGATGATTTTCACTCTCTATTTGTTGAATAGGAGTTGTAGCCTCAGAGGACCAAGAGGGTCCAAGAGTATTCTTTCCATATGATAGTTCAACTATTTTCATTAATTTGTACTTTTGATATGCCAAGAAGAATTGATCTTGTCTTGGTTGATTTGCTTCAATAGGTTGTGGCAAAAAATAATCCAAATTGAAATTTCTATGAGTGGCTAATGGTTTAAATCCACTGTGATGAATAACATACACTCAACCTTTATGAGGGAACTTTAAGCACTTATGAATAGTAGAAGGAACTGCTTTCATGGATTTTAGCCAAGGATGTCCTAACTTAACATTGAAAGAGATCTAAGGTGGGAATAATGACAAATGGTGCTTCTAGATATTTTTCAACCAGCTTAATACAATGTATTATCTTTCCAATTGATAGAAGAAAATACCTATTATGTGCTTTTATTATTATATCCATTGGATCATAAGTATCCTGTGCTATATCATGCATGTATAAAAATTCTTCTATGATAACATTTGTCATGCAATTAGGATCAATAAGAACTCCTCTTGTAGGATTTCCATTTATTCTTGTTGTTATATAAAGAGGACCATCAATGTCTGGAATAGTGACCTCATGTGGTGTGAAGCATATGACATGTTTAGGATCCTTCCTTTTTATGTTAAATCAATGAGGGTGTTGTTCCTGAACTCCCGTCAGGACACGTGACCCCCAAACCTCATAGGGGCTATCCCCTGCACCCCCCAAAATGAAATGTGCTCCATAATGAACATATGTTAGGTACTGAGATCAAACATGTGGCTGAGATAGGATCACTACGTTGGTGCCTGAATTGACTGTCAGTTAATTTAGTAATTTTCATGTAGGCACCTTCCCAAAAAATCCAAAAAATTTCCTAAGTGTTGGCCCTCCTCAGCATTTTTCAACAACAGCATCATATTTTCTCTGAGATGGTCAGCATCATCATGATTTTCTGTCGACCAGATTTGTCATCAGGATCATCTTGTTTCAATATCGGGTGATGTTTGGATATCATCCCGATCCTGCAGTAGAGCTACAGTGCACCCTGATGTTCTTTGAGTTAAAGGGGTCATCATCATCATCTGGTTTACAGTGCATCATGATATTTTGTTTAGGGGGTGATATTCTGAAATATCAGGTTATCTTACTAATATCACCCCAGCGCCTATATGGTGATGATGTCATCCGGATATGAGAGTTGCGTGGTATGCAGACGAGTGATGGTGACATCATCAGGACATGATGATGACGTCATCAAGATTTTTGAAGGCATCGGCAAGACCATGGGTATCGGCAAACGAGTTTTGTGTTGGCCCAATGGTCTATCTCTGGCCGATGGAGCAGATTGTAAGGTAGGCATCGGCGAGACAATTGAGATCGATGAGAGATTTGTGGGGTTGGCCGATGGCCTAAGTCTTAGCGATGGGCTTTTGGAGAAGGAGCGTGTGTCGAGCGTGGCAAAAGCGCTCGACACCTATCATGGTCACGGCCATGCTTTTAAAGTGTTGAAGGAGCCTCTGCACCATGCATGTGGGATTATTCCCCTATATAATTTGAACCTGCGGAGAAGTGCGTTTTGGCGAGAATTTCTCTTTTGAGCACAGCGATGGTTTCCAGGTAGGCCGCGGGTGGTTGGGCCATAAATGGTGATAGTACAGGGGTATGGGCGATGGTACACATGATCAGGTTGCCCAATTTTTAGCATGAAGACTTCCAGATGGCGGCACAAGGCTCGAGGCTTCCCTTGTCTGTTGCAGTAATAACTTCTGAGTGCCATTCTTTCTGATGGATCTATTTGGCAGGATTTTTGGTCAACCATGTAATTATTGCTAGGGGTGCACTTTCTGGCCGATATAGGCAGACTGTGTTACCATTGTTTAGGTGGTTGAAGGCCTGAGGCATTTTTGTGTAAATAATGAAGAACAAGGCATGATCTTGGCTGTTTTATCCCATTTTGGAGTTTATGAGTTGCAACATGAGTGTATTTTACACATATTTTCAGTTTCAGTGTTAATGTTATATGAAAAATGCTTATTGCATGTGTCTATCTGCTTGTCTCCATTTGCTACATGTTATTCTCCTTCTTTTGAATCTGGTTGCATGTCAATAGGGATATCTGTAAGTAGAAGCAGTTAGATACCCATTCTTGGGTGATGTTTGTAAGGCAAGCATCAGTCCAACCCCCTGAAACTTGAGTGAAAGTTGCAAACCATCTGTTGTATACGTCTAGTTGACTCCTTGCCCAATGGATAGGCACCAGTCTGCTCCTGGATTAGTAGTTATGAGCCAAAACCCCTTGTCTTGCATCCCGGACATTATGTCTGCCCATTTCATCACTTCCACCTGTTAGTTGTAGGATTAGGAGTAGGAAAACCCCTGCATGCTCTCATACCTAACCAGACATTATGTCAAAGAATGTTGCCAATCTTGTGATCTATCATGCAGATCTTGGTCCATACATGAGAGTATTCTGCCTGTTGTTGTCAAGTTAGATCGTTCTATCTTTGAGCTAGTCAAGGTTATATCTTGAGTTATAGGGACACCCCCCTTGGTGCGACAGAACCAGAAGTGAAGGGGAGGAGCTCACGCAACCTCCTGTATTAGTTGGCTGAATCTGCATGTACATAGGAACTGGCAAACCCTGATGCTGATTCAGAAGAAAAACTAACAAAATGGCGACTTCGCTGGGGATGTGATTGATCAAAAGTAATATCTAGTCATCCTTGGTGATATACTTGTGGCCCATCTGAGTCACCAACAAAATGGTGACTCTGCTGGGGATGGACTGATAAAAGAAATGATATATTTGTGACCCATCCGAGTCACCAACAAAATGGTGACTCTACTAGGGAAAACAATGTCATATCTATGAATCTTGAGTCTAAGAAATTGAAGAATCAGACCTGGAGGTGCCTTGTTGCAGCAAAAGAAAAAGTTTCATCTGTAGCTCTGCTGGTGGATGACCCAGAAAGAAAGAAATCAATTTTTAGCTTCAGCCTATTTGAAGCTCATTCCTCTGCCAAGGAGGTGGCGACTCTGTTGAATGAACATATCAGTAGCTACAACATATCCAAGTATTTGTACAAGTTTTTGAAGAGTTCCCTATCTGGTGAAATAGCACTGGTTAAAAGGGAGACATTGGTGAAAGCAGAGCTTGCATGCTTTTGTTAGAACCTACTCTATATTTCAAAAGGGCATGCAATGTTTTTCAAAAGACTCATATAGAGGACTTTAGGCAGGTTGAAATAGTAGTTTGTATTTTAAGGGCCTAAGGTCATATTGTGATTGAAAATCTGAGTCGAGAAGAGGGTTGCGAAAGTGTAAAAAGATGTATTGTCAGCTTATGCACCCTTGTGAGGTGTCAAATGCAATAATGTATAGTAGTCAGTCCCAACCATGTAATAAAAGAAGTTTCAACATAGATAGATATAAGCCCATAAGTTTTAGTGGCATTTGTGGCTACCCAAATGCTCTTCCACCTAAAATCAGAAGATATTTGCCCAAATTTAGTGGCGCAAAGGATGAATCAGCTGAGAGACACTTGCAGCAGTTTATAAATGTTATAGATGATTTCGAGATTGACCATGAAGATGTAGTTATGAGATTATTTGTTCAATCTCTAGATGAAGATGTAAGGGATTGGTTCTCCTACCTTCCAACTCACTCTGTCAGCTCTTGGCATGATTTGAAATCTGCATTTCTAGTACAATATGGTGAAAGAATTTCTGAATATGCAGTTATTAGTGACTTCATGTACATCCATATTGAAGAAGATGAGTTGATCCCAGCCTTTAACCTCAGATTTATGAGGGCATTGAACAAAATACCAGAATGTATGAGACCTAATGATGCACTGTGCTTAGTTGTCTATTTGGGAGCCTTTGATAAGAAAATGAGTTATAGATTAAGAGATAAGGAGCCCACCACATTGCATCAGGCACATCAATTTGCAATAGATATTGAAAACAATTGGAGGTATGGAATTCAAAAGGGTTATTTTTCTAAAAAAATTTGTTTTCCTGTAGCCCCCAATGTTAATGAACGATTTAATTCAGGTGTTGACAATGAATGTCAAAGCACTCACACCCCTGTTGTCCCAGTTTTTGCATCATTCCAAGTGGATGATGTTTCTATTATAGAGGAGGATGTCCTTTTTTGCCCAGCAAGTGAAGTTGTAAATAATAATTTTTCAAGTAATATTTGCATACCAGTCCTAAACAAAGAGCCTTCATGTTTAAATGATCCAGTTATGCAAAGTTGTGATCATGTGGATCAACAGTCAGTATCAGTTTCATCAGGAAGCATTGGAGGGCTGGAAAGTGATGCAGATAGTTCAACTTCAGAGTACATTGAAACAACAAAAATCTTGTATATGGGGAAATCAGATGATGAAAATGATATCCATGATCAATTCATGGATCAGGTTTGTTCTTTTTATGACTCTGGATCTGATAGTAGTGAAGAAGAATTGGAGTGTCATGAAGAAGAAGTAGAGGCCTTTGCATTGAGTGTTAATCCCCTTTATGATGAGCCTGTAGATGCATATGATGTTGTGAGTCGTGACCTTCATTGGTGTAGGATTAACCCTTTGTTTGAAGATGATGATACTGATTTGCAAACTGTGAATAATGAATGTTCATCATCACCTGATTCAGACATGTGCAACATTGGGTGTGTGGATCAGGATTTGTTTTCAATATCAGTAGATATTAGGGGTCTCATGTTTTCTGAGTATTTTGAGTTTTTGGATTAGTTGGATGAGTGCCTAACAATGTACAGCAGCCAGATAAATGATGAAGAATGCCAAGAGCAGTATGATGTACTATCTGAGGGATATAACATACATGTGTTGCCTAACGTTGAAGAATATTATGTGTATGGTTATATGTCTAATTTTGAAATCCAAAATGACAGAGCTGAAAATGATGGTGGCAAGCTTTCAAAACTGGTGGAATATCTATTTAACCAGATGACATTATGGGTAGATTATGCCAATCTTTTCAGTTGGGATTGGGATCTTCCAGTTTGGAATAAGGCATTTGACAAGAAAAAATTATGGTTCTTCCTTTTTGGCTGCCCGGGGCCGCCAAAATAATGTTTAAAAATAATGTGTTTGGTGATGCAGATCAATATAACATCATGACTCTGTGCCCAATGGATAGGGGACTAGTCTGCATCCCAGAGATCTGGGGTTCTCGCTGCAGTCTTGCACCTGCATGTCCCCAGACAAAGCCACTGTTGGTGCCTGAATTGACTGTCAGTTAATTTAGCAATTTTCATGCAGGCACCTTCCCAAAGAATCCAAAAAATTTCCTAAGTGTTGGCCCTCCTCAACATTTTTCAATAGTAGCATCATATTTTCTCCGAGGTGGTCAGCATCATCATGATTTTCTGTCGACCAAATTTGTCATCAGGGTCATCTTGTTTCAATATCTGGTGATGTTTGGATATCATCCCGATCCTGTAGTAGAGCTACAGTGCACCCTGATGTTCTTTGAGTTAAAGGGGTCATCATCGTCATCCGGTTTACAGTGCATCATGATATTTTGTTTGGGGGGTGATATTCTGAAATATCAGGTTATCTTACTAATATCACCCCGGCGCCTATATGGCAATGACGTCATCCGGATATGAGAGTTGCGCAGTATGTAGACGGGTGATGGTGACATCATCAGGACATGATGATGACATCATCAGGATTTTTGAAGGCATCAACGAGACCATGGGCATCGGCAAAGGAGTTTTGTGCTGGCCCAATGGTCTATCTTTGGCCGATGGAGCGGATTGTAAGGTAGGCATCGGCAAGACAATTGAGATCGATGAGAGATTTGTGGGGTTGGCCGATGGCCTAAGTCTTAGCGATGGGCTTTTGGAGAAGGAGCATGTGTCAAGCGTGGCAAAAGCACTCGACACCTATCATGGTCGCGGCCATGCTTTTAAAGTGTTGAAGGAGCCTCCGCACCATGCATGTGGGATTATTCCCCTTTATAATTTGAACCTGCGGAGAAGTGCGTTTTAGCGGGAATTTCTCTTTTGAGCGCAGCGATGGTTTCCAGGTAGGCCGCGGGTGGTTGGGCCATAAATGGCAACAATACAGGGGTATGGGCAATGGTACACATGATCAGGTTGCCCAATTTTTAGCATGAAGACTTCCAGATGGCAGCACAAGGCTCGAGGCTTCCCTTGTCTGTTGCAGTAATAACTTCTGAGCGCCATTCTTTCTGATGGATGTATTTGGCGGGATTTTTGGTCAACCTTGTAATTATTGCTAGGGGTGCACTTTCTGGCCGATATAGGCAGACTGTGTTACCATTGTTTAGGTGGTTGAAGGCCTGAGGCATTTTTGTGTAAATAATGAAGAACAGGGCATGATCTTGGCTGTTTTATCCCATTTTGGAGTTTATGAGTTGCAACATGAGTGTATTTTGCACATATTTTCAGTTTCAGTGTTAATGTTATATGAAAAATGCTTATTGCATGTGTCTATCTGCTTGTCTCCATTTGCTACATGTTATTCTCCTTCTTTTGAATCTAGTTGCATGTTAGCAGGGATATCTGTAAGTAGAACCAGTTAGATACCCATTCTTGGGTGATGTTTGTAAGGGAAGCATTAGTCCAACCCCCTGAAACTTGAGTGAAAGTTGTAAACCATCTGTTGTATATGTCTAGTTGACTCCTTGCCCAATGGATAGGCACCAGTCTGCTTATGGATCAGTAGTTATGAGTGAAAACCCCTTGTCTTGCATCCCGGACATTATGTCCGCCCATTTCATCACTTCCACCTGTTAGTTGTAGGATTAGAGTAGGAAAACCCCTGCATACTCTCATACCTAACTAGACATTATGTCAAAGAATGTTGCCAACCTTGTGATCTATCATGCAGATCTTGGTCCATACATGAGAGTATTTTGCCTGTTGTTGTCAAGTTAGATCTTTCTATCTTTGAGCTAGTCAAGGTTATATCTTGAGTTATAGGGACACCCCCCTTGGTGCGACAGAACCAGAAGTGAAGGGGAGGAGCTCACACAACCTCCTATATTAGTTGGCTGAATCTGCATGTGCATAGGAACTGGCAAACCCTGATGTTGATTCAGAAGAAAAACTAACACACTACTTGGTGAAACCTTTCATCCCTTACGGGTGATTTAAAAACAATAATAGGAATGGTAAATTATATAGGATTTACAAAGTTGATGGCACCTTAATCCTAACACATATATGTACATATGAGCATGTCATCTTATGAAGGACAATTATATGCCATCTTTGTTCAAGACTAGTTTTAATAAGTGATCAAGTGTGAGTGTTAATGTTAGGAAAATTAAGGTATTGATTTATGTGAAATGTGGAGCAAGTATGGTCTACTAGATTCTTATCTATGATTTGGGTGTCTCTCTAACTAACTAATATTTTAGGGTGAAGAAATTCAAAGGCATAAATAAAGTGAGTTGGATGCCATAAGTGAATGATGTGTTGACTACACAAAATAACATCACTAAATGAGATAGAGTTGCAAGGAAGTAAGGTAAGAGTTTTTAAATTAGACTATGTAGAGAAAAGAGAATCAAAACTTATAGAAATTAGTCTCTATGATAAAAATTTCATAATAAAAGTGGATGGTGTAACTAAGATAGTACAATATAGTACCAAGGGATCTAGAATTTCACTAACTTAAATCTAGCAAGGCATATAATGCTATGTATCATGTATCCAAGAGATGGAAAGATACATTGACATTCAAAAAGAGAGAATTATTGGCCAACCTAAATTCAAACAAGAAGACATAGATTTTATACCCAAAATCCCTAAATTTCCTATAATGTAAAGGTAGAACATGGATACTTGATAGACCAATTATACCCCCATGATATTCTAAAATGGAATTAGATATATATTATGTTTTAATTATCTCACAAGAATTGTCTAGAACTTGATGAATGTTTAAAGAAGATTTGGTTAGTTAGAAAAGGGGCACTAACATAAGAAGTTCTACAAGATTTTATTATAGGAGATAGAGTATTTTTTGAAATACAACCTATAAAATGTTAAAGTTAAAAATTAAGAATAATTGAACTAGAAATTCTATAGACTTGTTTTGATCTCCCACATGATTAAAGTATATAATGGCTTCCATGCATCTAATTTAACCTATCTGATTAATTGGCCTTGTATGCAAATGAATCACAACAACAAATATTTAGGTGGAAGTTGTTTGAATATATTTTTAAATAAACTTTGAGGCCAAGTTGTTCTAAGGGAGGGAAAATGCAATACACCAAAAACTCTTCTCTTGGTCAAAGATTAGTATTATGGTAGAACTCATCATTGACGAAGATGCTATGATACTATTAATTATGATTGGTAGTTTATGGTTTTGATATAATATCATATGTTTCTAATGATGGTTACCCTAGTGATACTTATTGTAAGGTCAAAAATTGCATACTATAATTTTGACACTAAAATTGTCCTTATTTTAGTATCCATTTGTATAGTATGTTTCAAGGACCATTTTATCCCTTTCCTAGCATGGTTCCTAATAGAGATGGCAAGTTTTATGTTGTTTTGTGTGTTTATGTTCTTTCTATGTATTTTTAATTTTTCTTGTGTTTAGTGTGACCATTTTTTAATGTTTCCCATTCGTTTCTTCTGTTATGCTTCAAAATTTATGTCTTTTATGCTAACACATTCACCAAATATTTCAAGCTCCGAACAATATTTTTCTCACCTCTTTTCTAAAAATTGCCTCTTGTGTCATTCATATCTTGAATTTGAATTCCTTCTTCCCTATAACAATTTTGAAACTAGGTTTTAGTTCTAGGTTTTTTCTTGCTCCAATCTCTTGTAGGATTCTACAACATTATAGAACTCTATAGTAGCTCTTTGATTTTTTAAGTATCCTCCACTACCATTGTGAATCTTTTTACACACCATTAGTCTTCATTTTCTTAGAATGGTTTTTTGTTCTCTTTCTCTTTCCTTGTTATTTTTATACTATATTGTAAACTTGGTATTTCTGGATTCTACATCTCCCAACACACTTCCATACACACAGGTCTAATAGTCGACATAATTATTATTGTTCCTTTTATCATTTATATTATTGATATTAGTCCTAGATGCATGTAGGATTGGAGCACATGCTCTCTTCAATCTACTTTCTATTTAACTTCACATGGAGGTTTTGTTTGATGATTGTTTTTACACATTCATAACAAAAGTTACAATTCACAAAATGAACCTAACTATCTTGAAAGATATGAAGAAATCAATTAAGATTACTTAATCCCAAGTTTCCATATGGTCAATTATGACCTTGTGGATAGTTCAGTAGGTTAATATGAAGCTGTAATATGCATGGGGCCTTACTCGATTTAAGGTCATGTTACTAACAATTGTCATTTCCCATGTGCAAATATCTCAAAATAGCTCTTAATTTGATGATCCTTTGCAACTATTTATAACTTTCAAGTCAAACTTTACATGAACTTTACAGAAACAGACTTGATTATTCAAACTTTATGAAAAATCATTAAAAATCTTTAGTATTTCCATGGGTTTAATAGGATTTTTAACAACTTCCCTTTGGATAAACACGTTTCAGCTAATTATTTAAAGATTGTTTTTGGAATAGTTAGAAAGGAAAAAGTTAGAAAACTGGATTTCATCCACATATAGTTTTCTACTACTCATGCATATAAAACCATTTATGCTGATCAATTGAAAGCAGATAAATCCTCATACATAAATCCTGAGGATTTTCATAAATTTACATATAGAATTGCAATCTTCAAGGAAAAAAATATGTTTGAGAATACCTGAATCAATTCACACTCAAAAGATAGACGCAGAAAATTGATGTTTGTATTTACTAACATATGATAGCCATTTCAAACTTACAATGTTTTATTACTTCAATCCTTTGAATTACTAGCAATAAACACTTACAGACACTTTCATAGATGTAGCAAGAGACCAAACACTTCTGTGTACTCTTAACTACAGACAACATGTGAATTCCTAATGTTAATTTTGCTCAAGGCACTACTCTTCAGTCACCTCTCTTGCATACTCTGTTTAGTTTTGAAACCTTCGTGTATTCTTGTGTGTGTAAATACAAATAATAGGGTTCATTAAATAGATTTCAATTCCCCCAATACAGCTACAAAATCTGTCAATCAATGGTCTAAAATTCAAATGCAGCATCAATGGTGTACAGAGAAGCTCGCCAAAATATCTAAAAGAATATTCCCTAGTACAAAGGATGCCTTTGGAATCTTCCAACAACTTCAAAATATCTTTCTATTACAACTCTCTACCTCGGACTTCTTTTTAACACCACAACCCGCCAAATCCCCTCTTGGTGCGATCCTCACTCTCTCACCTTGCCTTTACAATTATGTCACTTTCTTGATAAACACAAAAAAATAGAGATCATTAGTTAATTCAATAAATTGAAAAAACCCCTAATTTCGCCTTTATATTTACCTTTGTATATCCTGTTGCATATTTCATTGTATGTTAAACTGTATGTCATTTTTTGTATCTTTAAACATACAAGCATTTATGCAAACAACCATGACTAACGTTCTTTCCCTTTTTCCTTTTCATCCGTACTTGTATCTTTCACTTGTATATCGCTCTTTGCATGTCTCATTATATACAAGCACATATACAACAACCTATACAAACCTTCTCTTTACCTTTTATCTCTCACGATGTGTTTTATTCCTTTGTATATTGGGTATGTATATTATAAACATACAAGCGTCCCGAATATAAAAAGACTTTTCAGTATTTGACTTCCCTTTTGCATCGAGCTTGCATTTCCCATATTCATCATTTCTTTGTACGTCGTCTTGTATATCAAAGATATACATCATTATTATAAAAGCCCAATATGCAAGCAATGGGACCCTCCTTACCTTTCCGATTGTATCTCTGAGATACAATAATAGTTTTACCCTTAGATATAAGGCCTGATACAGACAAACTCTCTTGTATCTCCTTTTTCGACCTCTCCTTTTTATAAACCATAGTTTACTTACTTTTTAGCTCCATGATGTATATAAAGTGAAATGTATCTTTCAACATATGTTAAAATATGATGCATCACTTTAACCAGATTTTAATATTTCCTGAGTTCCACATTGTATGTATACCACAATGTATGTCCCGAAACATATACTTACAAAGTCTGAAACATACAACAATAAAAATTCATTTCATAATCCTTTTGATTCCGCGATATGTATATAGCTTTGTATATCCCCTTGTATGCTTCCCTTTTTCCCAAGCATACAAACTTAAAACACACCTGACGGACTTAACCAATTATTCATTTTAAACTCTGAACTCTACTAGGCCCGACTTGTATGTAAGAATATAGCATTAGCGAAATGCATACAAGTATAATGATGTCTATAAACCCAATGACTTCCTTATGTGACTCATACAACAACCTAACATACAAATGACCTTGTATAAGCAACATACAAACCCTCCTATATTGTACTTACAAAAAACACATATAACTTGCAAAATATTGTTTATTTTAAAATGGTTCAAAAAGCAACCCTCACTCATTTTTGACAAGGAATTCACCCATATTATGCCCTAGCACTTAATGCTATTTTTCTCTATTTTCAACAAGGTTTGTAACATTCACTTGCTTTTCCCTTTTACCACCAAGTAGACCCACACACAAGCAAAAGAAACATCCATAGTAGGGGTCCTCATTTTGCTAAGAAGTAAAATGGGGCGTGTTATGAGCATCACAACAACTTGCAACCAAACAAAATATTTAAATTAAAACAGTTAAAAGAAACTAAATGAAATAAATTCATAATTTCCAACTATCTTTTCTGCAAATCATCATCCAATTTGAGACATAATGTATTCAATAAGGTGCATGAATTTTCCTTTGCAGTTTAAGTGGGTGCACGTGATTAATAATCGTCATCTATAAAATCATTTGAACAAACTAGTGACTAAATTTAACCTACATAGTTGATGTCATTACCTCATAGCTAACCGGATAGAGCTTTGCTACTAGCAGGCATCTATAGACCCGACAAGGTTATCGTACAATTCTCCTAAGTAGAGCCCCACTGCTAGCAAGTGTCTATAGCCCCAGTAGAGTTACTTAGATGGCTTAATCTAGATTTTTAGTAAAATCCATATTATTATTTTACTATTTTTATATTGTAGGTAAGATAGAGACTTCATAAGATATTACAGTTGTAACTTCATGATGCAAGGAATGATCACTTGCTAAAACTAAGCTGAGAATTGTAATGGTAGCAAGGGTGACCTCTGAATTTTCACCTAATATCTACACTAGTAGGTTCAACAAACCCAAGGATTTTAGGTTTGTCATTGTGAGAAACTTCCCTTGAATACTCAACACACAGTTATTGAATACAAAACTTTAGAAGTCAACTAACTTTCTACACTCATGACAGTCACAACAAGTTATGCATAAACTTCAAATAATTAACTTGAATGTTCTAAATTTTCTATTGTTTTTAGTGGTTGGTAATCTGCTCCTACCTACCTTAAATCAAAATAAAGACTCCAAGCACACAAGAAAACAACAAAACAAACAAAACAAGAAGATAGTACAAACAACTAACTACGAAAGGTAACAACACAAAGCAAGACAAGAAAACAAAGAAAAAACAACAACCACCCCTTCCAAACTATACAAGACACCACCGGGCAAACAAAACACACAACCAGACCTAGAAACACTCATATTTAAATGCCTTTTCAGAATATGCAAGAACATTAGGGCATTAGTTATAGTTCTCAACTTAGCAAATTTATCTTTGAATTCTAAAAAATATTCATTTATTCTACCTTCATTGTATTTAACAGAATAATCTCTAATTATCAACAATTGAGGCAACTCATCATGTTCATGATTAATCCATATGCATGTCGTATCCTCTGAATCTCCATAATCAAAACAATTTTTTACATCATTTACTGAGGAAAGCAAAGAAACAACTTGATGTATTTCTAGCTTTGCTAGACTTGCCTGTCCACTGCTAGCCAGTCCTTTATTTAACTTTGGATTTTCATCACTCCACTCAATGCTTTGTCCTACTTCCACCTTATTGACATGTGACTCCTAATGTATTGCTTTTGCATATATATTTAACTTCAACTCTTCATCTTGCAAGCTTACTTGATTTTTAAACTCTGGCAACAACTCAATGTCCTCTTTAATTTTCTGCACATCAACACACGAATGAGCACCATCATAATCTGACATATCTAAATTTATCATTTCTAAATTATTTATCTTAGAATGTGAAACAACATTTGATTCATGAAAATACTTCCCCGTTTCACTTTCAAAATAATGTTGGAGTGATGTTTGATTATGCACAGCAATAGTATAATCCTCTGTATCTTCAATTTTCAAGAATTGTTCCTCAAATAATTTAGTCCTATCATTCAGCAAAGTATATGCTTCCATTATCCTACAACAATCTTAGATTTGGTCATTCAATTTAAAGAAATCAAATAATAGATCAAGATTTACTTATTTTCCTATGATTCCTCTATTTGCTGATACATAAACTTCTTTAATTTTAGTGCACTTTTAATTCTGTCAATACTTGTTTACATTTCGTTGCCCAATCATTTTTGTTAAAACTTTTCAAATCAGATCCAGAGATTTTTTTCTTGACAAGTATTCCTTAGTAATTCAATATATCTATCAAATTTATCTAGATTAACTTACTTTTCTTTTTTTTCTCATTAAATCCTCTTTGTTTATCATCTAATAACTAAAAATGAGGTGTGATTTCTTCTCTGTATTTTTCAAAATATTTATTCCCGTCATTAGATTTATTCATATTTGAACCATAACAAAAAGGTAAATTATTTTTCTTACCATCACATGATTCCAAAAAGGAGATTTTACTATCCTTTATTTCTGGCATTTGTTCAATCCTTGCATTCTCTAAACAATTAATGACTTCTGATATTGCATCCTCTGGTTGCTCTATAATCCCCTCATTTTCCTACCAACCTTTAGCCCTATACACATCTGAGAAAGATATCAGTCCTTTTAAATCAAAAATATAACCTTGTAAGAAAAGTCAAACAATTAATTTCACCATGCTCTGTGGACTTATGTATCCTGCACCTTCCAAATAAAACAAAGTTAGATAAATTTTCAAGATAAAGTTTCCTATTTCAAGTTTCCTGAAAGATAGGAATATTAACTTAGAAATTGTCCTCATATGAGTCCATTGAAAATGACATTCTGTGTTCAAATTTTAAACTTTTTAAAAAAATTTTTTATGAGATCTAACATATCTCAAAATAAAACATTAAAACTCATAAAATTAGAATAGTCCTTGAAGTTTGAGCAGTACCTTTGCAAAAAAAATTCGAATTCTTTCAAACAGAAGATATTTGCAAATAGAACACTCAAATTTCCAAGAACTAAAATGATCCTTTTGGTCAGCCTACACAAAATCTACCTTAAATTCCATCAAGCCCTCCTTCTAGCACCAAAAACTATTGATGATTGTTTTTACACATTCGTAACAAAAGTTAAAATTCACAAAATGAACCTAACTATCTTGAAAGATATGAAGAAATCAATTATGATTACTTAATCCCAAGTTTTTGTATGATCAGGTCTTGACCTTGTGTATAGTTCAGTAGGTTAATATGAAGCTATAATATGCAAGGGTCCTTACTTGATTTAAGGTAATGTTACTGACAATTGTCATTTCCCATGTGCAAATATCTCAAAATAGCTCTTAATTTAATGATCCTTTGCAACTATTTATAACTTTCAAGTCAAACTTTACATGAACTTTACAGAAACGGACTTGATTATTCAAAATTTATGAAAAATCATCAAAAATATTTAGTATTTCCATGTGTTTAATAGGATTTTTAACAACTTCCCTTTGGATAACTACGTTTCAGCTAATTATTTAAAGATTGTTTTTGGAAAAGTCAGAAAGGAAAAATTTAGAAGACTAGATTTCATCCACATATAGTTTTCTACTAGTCATGCATATAAAATTGTTTATGCTGATCAATTCAAAGAAAATAAATCCCCATACATAAATCCTGAGAATTTTTATGTATTTACATACCTAGAACTGCAATCTTCAAGGAAAAAAATATGTTTGAGAATACCTGAATCAATTCACACTTAGAAAATTGATGTTTGTATTTACTAACATATGCCATCCATTTCAAATTTATAATGTTTTATGAATTCAATCCTTTGAATTACCAGTAATAAACACTTATAGACACTTTCATAGATGCAACAAAGAGACTAGACACTTCTGCATACTCTTAACTAAAGACAACAGGTGAATTCCTAATGTTAATTTTGCTCAAGGCACTGCTCTTCAGTCACCTCTCTTGCATACTCTGTTCACTTTTGAAACCTCCATGTATTCCTGTGTGTGTAAATACAAATAACAGGGTTCATTAAACAAATTTTAATTCCCCCAATACGGTTACAAAATATGTCAATCAATGGTCCAAAATTCAAATGCAGCATCAATGGTGTAAAGAGAAGCCAACCAAAATATATAAAAGAATATTCCCCAGGGCAAAGGATGCCTTTGGAATCTTCAAACAACTTCAAAACATCTTTATGTTACCACTCTCTGCCTTGGACTTCTTTTCAACACCACGACCCACCAAATCCCCTCTTGGTACGATCCTCGCTCTCTCACCTTGCCTTTACAATTATGTTGCTTTCGTGATAAAACACAAAAAAAAATGGAAAAAACCCCTAATTCTGCCTTGTATATTTACCTTTATATATCCTATTGCATATTTTGTTGTATGTTAAATTGTATGTCATTTCTGTATGTCATTTTTTGTATGTCATTTTTTGTATGTTGTTTTTTGTATCTTTAAACATACAAGCATTTATGCAAACAACCACGACTAATGTTTTTTCCCTTTTTCTTTTTCGTCCATACTTGTATCTTTTGTCTTGTATATTGCTCTTTGCATGTCTCATTATATACAAGGACATATAAAACAACCTATACAAACCTTCTCTTTACCTTTTATCTCTTGCAATGTCTTTTATTCCTTTGTATATCAGGTATGTATATTATAAACATACAAGCGCCCCAAACATACAAAGAATTTTCATTATTTGACTTCCCTTTCGCATCCGGCTTGCATTTCCCATATGCATCATTTCTTTGTACAAGGGCTTGTTTATCGAAGATATACATCATTATTATACAAGCCCAATATGCAAGCGGTGGGACCTCCTTACCTTTCCGATTGTATCTCCGAGATACAATAATAGTTTTGTCCTTAGATACAAGGCCTGATACATACAAACTCTCTTGTATCTCCTTTTCGGACCTCTCCTTTTTATAAACCACATTTTACTTACTTTTCGGCTCCATGATGTATATAAAGTGAAATGTATCTTTTGACATATGTTAAAATATGATGCATCACTTTAACTAAATTTTAATATTTCCTGAGTTTCACATTGTATGTATACCACAATGTATGTCGCGAAACATACAACAATAAAACTTCATTTCATAATCCTTTTGATTCCATGATATGTATATAGCTTTGTATATCCCCTTGTATGCTTCCCTTTTTTCCAAGCATACAAACTTAAAATACACCCGATAGACTTAACCAATTATTCATTTTAAACTCTGAACTCTGCCAGGCCCAACTTGTATGTAAGAATAAAGCATTAGTGAAATGCATACAAGTATAATGATGTATATAAACCCAATGACTTCCTTATGTGACTCATACAACGACCCGGCATACAAATGACCTTGTATAAGCAACATATAAACCCTTCTATATTGCATTTACCAAAAAAGACATATAACTTGCAAAAAATTGGGAATTTTAAAATGGTTCAAAAAGAAACCCTCACTAATTTTTGACAAGGAATTCACCCATATTATGCTCGGGTACTTAATTCTATTTTTCTCTATTTTCAAAAAGGTTTGTAACATTCACTTCATTTTCCCTTTTACCACCAAGCAAACCCACACACAAGCAAAAGCAACAGCCACAGTAGGGGTCCTCATTTTGTTAAGAAGTAAAATGGGCCATGTTGTGAGCATCACAATAGGTTTAAAGACCATATTCAAGGCTTAACCACTTTGGCAAGCTCCCAAGTAGTCAGTCCATTTCTCTCGGACCTAGATGCATGTATTGAAAAGGTTATATTCACACAAAGGGTTGCATTGTGATATTATTTTGTTGTCATTTTTTTATTTTATTTAATTTAATCAACTTAGATGAGATCACTATCATTTTGTATTTTCCCTATGTATTCCTAATATTTTTTTGTGTTTCCACTTTCCTTATGTATGGATATTACATATTTTGTACATTTAGTTTTATTTTCTATTACTCTCACCCAACAATGTGATTTCAAGATGACATCATGGGTATGCAAGCATCTAAGTTGAATTTCAAGTCAAGATTCATCTTTAAAAGCCATCTACAACTCTAGGTTTTCATTTTTATACTTAATTTGTGTACTTTACTTCTCTATTTTTGTATTTCATTATTGACAAGTCCTATTTTTTCCAAGGACTAAATAGAGTTCTAATTTGGCCAAATTATGTAATTTAGTTAGAACATTAGCATATTATGTGGATTAAGTGGAGTTAGCATTAAAATAGTGTAATTTACATATTACGTTTTTGGTGAACCTATTGATTCAACACAAAAGCCTTTTCTTTTCCCATCAATTTTCTTCCCAAAACCAAAAAACAAAGATCTCTTTCCTTGATTAAAAAAAATGGGTGTCCTTTGGCTAACTTCTCCACACCTTTCTTGATTAATTTTCTATCTCCCATATTTTTCATAGATTATTTTAGCTCTTTCTATTAGGATTCTTTAAATTCATGCATTGTGGACTATTTTATTCTCTTTCTTTATTGATTCCTAGCCATATGTATTGGATGATATAACCTTCATCTATAACATCTAGATAGATATACATGTTCAATGAATGAGATCCTTGACTATTTCTCTAGTCTTTCTTCCTTTATAGATCTTATGCATGTCTTCCCTTCTATGTTAGAAGACTTTATTACATTTATCTCTAGGACCCATGAAGGTAGTACATTGCATGAGATATGATGCTGATAATCATTCTATTACATTTCATTCTACTTCTCGTCTTGTTGAGAATCATTCTTGTAGTTCCACTACCTTTTCTATAGTTCATGATGGTAATTTATCTTTTCCCTCTTCTCTTCCTCCTTTGGTTACATCTTCAAATTCCTCACCACATGGATTTCAAACTTCTATTGATAATCTTTCTTGTAGTGCCTTTGGGACTCTTCTTCAAGTGATAATGAGACTCATAATTATATTGATAATTTCTCCTGGCAAGATGGAATCCTCTTGTTCTTCCCCTCCCATTTCTTTAGAGGATGAACTCTCTCTTATGGTAACATTAAGTATGCTAGCATGATTCATCATTGTCACATCTCATTTTTATGGACTATATTAATAATCTAGATTAGAGAACAATTAATGTGATTAATTTTTACATTAAGTAATTTTATGTGTGAAGGTAAATAGAATGAAATTAGATATGCAAAATTGGAAAATTGATTTAAATATTAGATATTATCGATATGATTATAATGTTGCTTCAGCTATGTTTTGAGGCACTAACCTATTGATGTTGAGTTGAGTGCAAATGAATGCAGGTACTTGTCGAAGATGAGAACATGGTTGAGGTAGAGGTTTTCTAGCCACCTGGCTAGAACTGATGGGATGGTTAACCCTGATGCAATCACACACTCACATAGCTTCATGTTGCATTTTTGAATGACTAATTTTATGCATAATTGTTTGAAAAATAAATGTGATTGATGATTGGATACCTAGAAACTATTGTATTTTAATTATTACAATAAGTTTATTTCAAATGTATGATTTAGTCAAAAATATTAATGTCCCTTTTGAATTATATTTAAATGTGTGTGTGTTTTATATTATTAATAAATAAATAAATAATGTTTTCCTATTTATGCAAATGAGGAAGTTTGGAAGACAATATCTATATTAAACTTAAACAACTATATTAAATTGCAAATAGTTGTATATAAATATATTATTTTAATATTACTATTAGATAGTTCTTGTTTTGATTTATTATGGTTATTTTAAAAATAAATAAAATATATTATTAGCACTATTATATTTAGTTTCTAAATTAAACAAATAGAATATTATTCTATCACGCAGCTACAGGAATAAGAATTAGTTTATTATATATATTTTATTTAGGGCTTTTTGAATGCAAATTTGCATGCAAAACTAGAATGAGACTTTAGTTTGAAACCTATTTCTCTCAAATACCAATATTAGTAGAGTTTTGGTTTTAATAAATGAAGGGACATCAAAGAATAGAACATGCTTTTAATTTTCTTTCTGAGCAACCAAGAAAGGGAGAAGGCACCACATTTTGGGAGCGACAGGAGGATAGAGGGGTAGCGATAACAACAGAGGACTCCACCTTGCGAAAGAATTTAAACGGTTATTCTTCTAGATAATATGTTGTAGTATGTTAATTTAAAATAGAAAAATATTTCATACTTGAATATTGGCTGAGAACTTGTGGAATTTCTCTTGCTGTGTAATGTAGAGAATCGACCTATGTGTATGTCATTTGGTATTTGTTATCCATGTCGCTCTCTCCCTCTTATTCACACTAATGACTTAGTTTAGACCCTGCAATATGTAATAAATTTTCTATTCATTCGATCTAGCTGCCAAAAAATGCCTATTTGAGTTGCCTGTGATGACCTATCTAAAAATGTGAGACTCTGTTGGGAATTGACCCCTTTTGCTAGGCATTTAGCCTCTATGATTCCATGCTCGACCTATTGTATATTCTATCCCTATCACCAAATTTTCTCACCTTTGTTTCATGCTTTTGGTTCTATCCTTGACTTAGTGTGACAACTAGATCATTGTTTGGCTTGTTATTTGCAATGGCGGCCTGATTGAGAGTGGCCTAGATTGGAATGTGACCTACTATATAAATTATTCCATTGACTGAAATCAAATCATTATTGCTGAGTTGTGTTTGTTAATACTTTTTCATTTTACCTTTGTAAAACTTCAATCTTTACCTATAGTTTTGATAAGGAAAACCCTGTCACAATTTTGTATTGTTGTAGCAGATTTTTTCTTATCTCTGTAGACTGAGAAATCGAATTATGTAGCTTTCTATTATGACTATCAAATTTAAAGATCATGTAGCTAAATAAATTACTTATGTTGCTCAGTTTAAAACTCTTTAAAAATAAGTATGTTGACTCAAAAAAGAGACAGTAGACATATTCCTTATTTGTTTGCTGTTCAAACACTATTTTGAAACATTATTCTCAAATGATAGTAGAATATTACAAACTCTATTCATTATTTATTTTAATTTTGCCACAGCTCATGTCACTAAAATGACAGGAAGGTTATTGAATGTTACATATAAACTTATTGAATAACTGTGAGGCCTACCTTTGTCATTTCCGTTCATGTGACTATTTACCTTATTGTTGCTGATACTTTTATACTTGTGGGACTGTTGATTCCAGATTCCCAAACTTTTAGACTTTATTATGTTAAAGGAAAACTAATTGGGTGAGGTTAGATAGATGTTTGTATTAAGAGAAAACAAATTGGGTGATGTTAGAAAGATACTCTATATTATAGAAAAACTAATTGGGTGATGTTAGATAGATACTCTATATTATAGAAAAACTAATTGGGTGATGTTAGTTAGAAAATTGTAATGTGATTTCCTTTATGCTTAAGAGAACTTGTGATATCTTATGCAAGTGCAAGTTTTTAATTTGCTTCAGCTATGTTATTGATATGTGGAATTAACTTTGCAACTGAGTGTGCAGGTATTTCTAACCAACCACAAATACTAGAGATCATCCCACACTTGATGTTGTAATCCCTTGTGAAGCCGATCTGGTTCCATGAGGAACCAAGATCAACTCTGTGTATAATGAAATGTTGTAATGTTAATTTGCATAAGGTTAATTGGGTTGAGTCTACCCTCTTTTAATTTGAATTATGATATGTGTTGTAAGAATTGTCTTTGAATTTTATTTTTAAATTTTAAATTTTTGGAGACCCTTTTCACGTGTTTTAACTTGACCCTAGGTGCCCTAACTAGGCTATACTTGACCCTGGGTTATACCCCATGGGTCTATGGTCCCTTTTGGATTGGGTAACCCTTGGTAAACCTCCATATGGTCACCTTAACTTCACACTAAAGTTAAGTGGTGAATTTGGAGGCATGGGAGGGATAGGATGAGTGGTACCAACACTCAAACCCATCCCTTTTCAATTCCCAAGGTTAGAGATGACTTCAAAACCCACCAATTGTGGAGGACTTGACTTCAAGTCTCTCTCACAATTGGTGAGAGTACTCATGGAGTTGTGTGGTCCTTCATGAGAGGAAAGGAAGGGGACACATGTGTCACCCTTTCCCTCTTTAACTCCCCTTTTCTCTCCCATGAGTTGGAGAGAGGACATGTAGTAAGGAGTGAGGGAGACTTTGGGGATGGGTGAGTGACATGTGTCAACACCCATCCCTTGGGACACACTTGTAGTGGGAGGAAGAGTGAGGAGGTGACAAGTGTCACCTCCCCATTCCTCTAAGCCCATGGATTGGGCTTATTTTAATCCCACTTGGGATAGGGAGAGAGGTTGTCGAAGTTTTGAGAATTTTATTATTGTTGGAAATTGTTTTTGGAAGAAGGAGAGAGGGAGTTTGGTGGCTTATGTTAGAGGAGATTTTAGAGGACCTCTACATCAACTTCTTCCATATTAGGGCTTTTAAAGGTTGGTTTTCAAGGCTAAGGCCTTCCCCTTGTGATTTAATTTGCTTGCATGATGAATGTGTGAGATGTATTTTTGCTTGTGTTGTATTTTGTTATTGTGGGGAATATTTAGTAGGGTGTTGTAAGAGCCTCTCCCACTTCGGATAAAATGCTCAACAAGTGTGGGGTAGGGGAGGAGTGAACCTCCTCAAGGTAATTACCTTGTTTTGGGATGTTGAAAGCCTTGGGGGCATTTTATGTGATTTTGGGCAATTTGTTACATGGCCTGAGAGCCAAAATATGAACTCCTTTGGAAATTTTGTTAATATGTTGGCTTGAGGCCATGGGAAAAATTGTGTGGAGATATTTTGAAGGAGTGACACTCTAGAGTTGAGTGTGTCCACTCTCCTACCCCTTTGAAACTCACCTTGGTTGAGTTTGTGTGATGTAAATATCCATTGGTGTAATATTGTGTTTTGGGATGTTTGTGTGCCTTGTTGTGAAGTGGATTTGAATTTCCTAGGTGTGTGGATGACCTCCCAAGCTCGGGGGTGACCCTCTTGCAGGTCTATGGTAGGGAGGAGAGAAAGATGTGTGGTATTTCTTTCCCTTGTGTGATATGTAGGTTTCATGGAGCTTAATGTGAAGTTGAAGAATTTACTTGTCTTGGAAAATATTTTATTTTCCTTTACTCTTAAAGCTCTTGACAAGAGCTTGGTCTTATAATGAACTTTATCTTTGTTGATTTTCAAAGTGGAGGATTTCTCTCTCTCTTGTTGTAAAATTGTATTTTCATAAGTTGTGAGAAAGTCTCTTTCATTGTATTAAAAGTTATAATTTGTTGATTTTACCATTTAAGTAAAGATGAAGAAAGGAAATTTGTTTTTAAAAGGATATTGCTTGTGTATAAATCCCTAATACTCCTATTAGCAAAGTTGAGACTTAGTTGTTATTGTGGTAAATAAAAAATTATAATTTGTTATTTGGAAGAAAGCAAATTGATTGTAGCTTTGTATTATAGGCATTTTGAATTACTTGAGTATGTTTGCTCCTCTATTTAAAAAAAAAAAAAGTGTGCAAATTTTAATTATGCAATGAATTTATTTGTAAAAAAAAAAAAGTTCTTTCCTTGTACTAGAAATGATGAAGGAAACATATATTTGCATACTATACAAATTTTGTTTTAAAATAACAAATCTAGGAGTAATTAGAATGAAAGTTGATAGTTGAAAATATCTAAATTATATATATTATGCGTCAGTTTTATTTAAATGAATTTATATGGTTTTATAATACAAACTAAATTTCATTAATTTTATAAATCAAATTAGAGGCTACACACACACAAATATATATATATATATATATATATATATATATATATATATATATATATATATATATATATATATATATATATATATATATATATATATATATATATATATATATATATATACTCAGCAGGATCACTAAGTATATGTGTTTATTTATTTAATATATATCTATATATATATATATTTAAATAACATAGAAGCCATTGAATTATTTTCTGTTTACAAATGAAGAAGGGTGACTGTGTATAAACAAGTCGCAGTTTTTCTTTTTTTATATAAAAAAAAGAAGTGGTGGGGGGGTCAAACCCCCCCCCCCCCACCACCTTATTTATGTATTGGGTGTGGGTAGGGGGTAGAGCCCCCATCTGCACCCCACTATGTGGGATGTGGGTGGGGGCTCCACCCCCTCCCCACACTCCCCACTACCTCCTAACCCCCGCGCTACCTACAGACCATACTCTCCTCCTCTGCCGAACACCACTACCTTCCCCACTATAGATCTCCACTCCAAGTTACCACCGCGACCTCTGCCCTCTGGCCAACTTTATGGCCTCCACCATGAGCCTCTCCCCTACGCTGCCCTCTCTCTGCCTATGACCTCCTCTCTGAACTCTTGCCCTCTCACCACTCTACGGCCAGCCACTAGTCTGCCGCCACCACTTCCTCAACCCTGCCATTCAAAACAAGCAACATTTTTTTTAGGGGTCAGCCAATTGAGCGAAATAAAAAGATTTAAGTTTTCAACTCCATTACAAATGAAAATACAAAGAATTGTATGATTCATATTTATAAAAGAAAATCAAAAAATAAAAAATCAATAACAATTACTTTATATATATATATATATATATATATATATATATATATATATATATATATATATTAATTCTTATCATAACAAAATGTGTTTTGGGGGTTTGACAATTTTCACAAATGAAATACAAAGAAAACGAAAAGAAAAATATAATTTGCTCAAGTGAAATATATATATATATATATATATATATATATATATATATATATATATAGAATGAATTTATAAATTCACTATCCTTATAAAAGAAAACTTAGTGATATAATACATAGCATGTGTGTGTGTGTGTGTGTGTTTATCTTTTTAAATAAATTAAGCCATCATATGCATTTCATATGTGGCCATTTAAACTCAACCTATAAATTGAGTAAATGCCAAATTGAGAAAATGAGAGAAAAAAAAGAATGAAAGATAAAAGTGAAACCAAAGAGGAGAAAATACATGACCTTTCCAGAATAGGGCTAAGACTACTAATTAAGATTTAACATTTCATTAATCCTGATTGGGGAAATTTAATTAAAAAAATCAATTCAATGTTGAATTAAACCTAGAATAGAAACCAGTGGACTTCATCAAATGAAGTTAGTAAGTCATGTTTACATGATCTAATCTACCAACAAATTAGGAATAATGTAAAGGATGCAGTTATAACTCTGATTGATAGAGATCTGATCTACCAATAAATTAGGAATAATGTAAAGGATGCAGTGATAACTCTAATTGATAGAGAACGTGAAGGAGAATAGATGTTCATCTTTGCTGAGAAATGTTTAAAATTAGAAAATGTGAAAAAGAGAAAATTAATATTAAATTTTAGAAAACATTGAGGAGAGCAAATGATCATGCTATTGATAACTGAGAGGGGGGGGTGAATCAGTTATCCTAATTATTTCTTCTTTTGAACTTTCTTATTAATCAATGCAGCATTGAATCAAACAAACAAACATTACCATGAAATGAAAAACACATGACACAGTATTTTTGACGTGGAAACCCTGTTAAGGGAGAAAACCACGGGGTGATTAACCCAAAGATTATTCTCTGTTAGAAGAATAAGGAATTACAAAATGGCACTTGCCAATTAGGGCTCACTGCCCGAGCACACTGCTCACAAAGAGGCCCACTGCCTACAAGGAGACACACTGTCTACAAAGTGATAAGAATCACAGTCTTGAACTGATTGGAAGCACTACATATGCTGGAGTTCAGTTCCGGTTAGGCTCAGTACACTGATCTGCTGCACTTCATCTTTCCTCTGTTCTTTATTCTGCTATCCTTTCACATACCAGATCTTTCTTACTACTTTTGCTCTGTTCTGCACTTATTCGCATATACCTTCACACAACTTCATATCTTCCCAACTAAATCCATCCTCTATATATATCCGCACAAGTAATTTCATCACCTTTCTAGTCGGCATCCGGAACAGTCTAGTTTCTTACAAACTCTGTTCTGTCGGCTGAATCCTTGCTCACCAAGCAATGCGGATCAAGCATATACTTGTAGATATCATTAATCATGTCGGCCAAACATGATTCATGCCTTCACAACCTTTACCATCAATAGTAACACATCCGGAAAATAGTCTGATACTCTGTCAGTCAGTTCTTCCTCTGTTCTCACTGTCTCTCATGAATCCGGTACTCAACTATTCATATCTTTTTCTTTGTTCATCACCGAAGGCTAAATCCTTGGAATATACTACTCAAGGTAGTCCTCTTGACTTCCCCAAATCCGCACTGCACCAAGACACTTCCTTTGAGAGATCCGGACCAATCTGTCGGACCTTGCCATATGCTCTGTTCTTGTTCACCGAACCACAACAATCTTCATTCTGACTTCCGGTAGAGACACACCATGACTTGCGGATATGTGGGATGACCTTTGTTGCCATCAATGACAACAACCATGAATCCATATAGTGTCTCTTGCCAACAATCTCCCCCTTTGGCATTGATGGCAACACTTAGTGAAAAATGACTAAGTGTTTACACTATGCTCCCCCTTTGCTGATGCTCTGTCTTTATATACAATTTCCGAAACTCCCCCTTAGTTGGATTCCTCATTTTTCACTGCTCCTCACTCCCCCTTTGACATCAATGGCAAAGGGTAGGGTCCACACACCAAAATTTTCAAAAATTTTCTATACATAGCCGCATATTTACATACTCACATATACTGAAGAATGTCTGCAAAAGATGTCTTCAGTTGGATCAGTTCTGTAGCCCAACTTTGCTTCATTCTATCCAAAATTAAAATGTGACCACTCAACAAAAATGCAAAAGCTTCTGCCCTCTTGAGATCTGTTGGATCATTTGTTTGGACGGTGGTCTGAGCATCACTGATGGCCTCATGCATAGTTTCTAACTTAGGGATTATAATCCTTCTAAGTTCTCCCATCCGGTTAGTAATATTCTTCCTTTCCTTCTCAAAGTTCTTTATTGCATTTGTGATTGCAATAGTTTGACATTCTTGATTTACTATGGAAGAGAGAGGATCAAAACTTTGAGACAAACTGTGTAGTTTGTCCTATTCCGCTTTTATTTTCTTATCTATTTCAACTGTTGCCTTTGACCAGGAGATACAAAATTTGTAAATATCACCACCATCCTTAAGAGCATTTTCTAAGCTCTTTATTCCAATACTCATATTTCTCCTATTGTTAGAGATTAATCCTAATACTTCTGAAAATCTTTTATCCAAAAATTCCTTCCAGACCTTTTCTTCAGCTGATTTTTCTAGAGAATCAAAATGTGTATCAACACTGCTGACTAAGGTTTTTAGACTACCAGAAGAGGAGGCTGCCGGATCTATCTGGACCGATGGCATAATCTTCTCAAGCACTCCGGAGGCAGCCTCTATCAACTCACAGTCTTCCATATGAGACTTTAGGAGCTTTTCATTTGCCTTAGCATTTGCAAATGAGGCTATCTTCATTGTCTGCACCGGAGAGAGGGAATCAAAGTTGAATGGGCCTTGTAGTAGCTCCAGTTCATCGATCTCTATTGTTTTTTTGCTCAAAAATTGTTGAACAGTTTGTGTAGTGTCTCTTGCCAGAGACAGATGTTTCTTTTCTTCTGCAGTCTTGGAACTGTCCTTTGGGATTTTCTCTCCTTCCACATTCTTACCACTATCAGTCATGGTCTTCTCTGATGGAGTCTTCTCTGTCTCTGCACCCTTGGTACTGTCAACCTCTTTATCTTTCACCACTGCTTCCTTCTCCTGTAATTTCTCTTCTTCTTTGGATCCAGAGACTGTAGGGGAAACCGGAGGAGAGATGCTAGCCTGTTCATAGGCCACTTCTTCTGGAGCAGAGGGTTCCAAGTCCACAGTTGTTTCTACACCTAAGTCCTCTACAACAGGAAGATTGAACCTTTTGAAGGCCTTCCAGAGGATCTCTTCTGTCTCTTTGGCCACCTTGTCAGTCTCACCAAGCATGAGTTGATTCATCCTGCTTTACTTCTGAACTCATCTTTGCAGTCTTTGAATATTATGTTCATTGTCTTGGGATCAATTTGAGGATATAGCTGAATAGCTATCTGCTCCCAGATCTCAAGATCTTTTGCATGAGCATTATTCTTTCTTATTTCTAATTCCTTTTCTAGGCTTTTAGGAATTTCAAAAATAATCTTAATAAAAGCTTTATTGTAGATGTTCAAGTACCTTATTATGGCTTCTTGCAGAATCTTTTGATCTGCCTCATTGTAGTCATCATAGAATTCAGCCACCGGTTGAAGGTTCCCATCCACAGTGACTGATTTGACTACACTGTCTAGAGACAGGGTGGGCTTTTCAGAAAATTCTTCTGTCATTTCTTCCTTGTCTCGGCCAGAAGAGGGTTTACCGGATCCTTTCTTTTTCTATTTCTTTATTTCTTTCACTCCTTCATCTGACTCAGTTTCTTCTTCATCCTTTTGGCTTTGATAAGCTCTTGAGGCTTTTGCCTTGGATCTTTTACCGGATCCCTGGACTTCCGGTTTTGAGCTTTTGGTTTTGATAGGTGTGGATCCTTTAGATGATCTGGTCCGGGTTGAGGATTCCACCGGAGCACTCTTCTTGCTTTTCTTTTCTGCCTCTTTCTTTTCTTCCTTAGATTTTCTTCTCTTTTCCCGGCTAGCATCAAGTGCCTCTTTTGAGATGCCTAGGCCTTGAGCAATGTGCTCTACTTCTTTTCTCACCTTTCTCTTTATCTCAGGTTCCTTGAGTTCTACATGTATCTTTACACTCAGCTCCTCAAAGGTTCCAAACCTTTCTGCCTTAGGATCTTTGGGCTGACTTAGCATGTGTTGAACATGCAGCTCCACTATCTGTTCATCCACTTCATACCCCATGGGCATGATCCAGACAGTCCTTGGCTCCACTGCCTCCATTAGGCACTGATCAGTGTCCACCATAAAGCACACTGAGTCTTTGTATTTTTCAACAAGAGACTGGGGAATTCTCTCTCTTGCTTGCATCATGCTTTGGAAGTTTTTGAAGTATCCCCATAGGGCTATATTTCTTGCTTTGGCATCCCCAAGCCCATGTAGATAGTCTCTTATCTGGACTGCAACAGGTTTGTCATTCTGCCATGCCCACCCACTTGATCCGGGCAGCTCATTCATGAAGTAGAAGAATAGACATAATATAAGAGTACCATACTTAAAGAAATTCTTCTTGTCCTTCTTGATTTTTTGAATATTTTCCATTAATTGGCCTAAGAGTAGTTCACAGAGATCATATTCTGCATTCTTCCTTAGCATTTCATAGGCAGTATATACTGCAGTTCTGGATACAGAATTCTCCCTGCTGGAGTGATAGATCTTGTATCCTATTATCATGGATGCATACTTGATATCCGGATCTGAAATATCTTCAATGGTCATCGCCCTCTTATCAAATTTTGATCCAGTGGCCTCAGTTACAATGTTGTTCTTGACAGATTTGAGGATAGGTATCCCTCCGGAAGAGTATAGACCAGTTACTGCTCTAATTGCCTCTTTTGTGATCTTGCAGGGTCTATCCAGCCATAGGAAGTTGTCATGCATCCTGCTCAGTACATACCGGACCCATTCATCTTCTTCAAAGCAGGGGAAATGAATGAATTGATCAAATTGTTTCTTCTGGATACCCTTATACTCTGGTTTAAGCTCAAAAGCATTGTCTATCAGTTGTTTGTGATAGAGATCTCTCAATTTGAATTCCCCGAATTCCTCAATGCTTGCATGTATGTAAACCCTAATGTCTTCTGTGTGTAAAACTCCGTGAGGAACACTGGAAAATGCTCCTAAGGGATCTACCTCCAATGACTTGTATGGATGTTTCTTAAATTTAGGTCGGGACCTATCTGAGATTTTTACTATATTTGGAGTAGCCATTTCTTCAAAAGATTTGTAGCAAGATATCGAAAGTGGAAAATACCTTTTGCGTCTTCAGTTGCACGGAGTAGCTGGATTGATTTCTGTATGTAATGACTTCGGCAGGAGATCTTCGGTGATCTTGATGAATTTTGTTTCAGAGCTCCACTTTTCTCTTCTTCTTGGATGTGGAATGATCAAATGATTGTTGAGAAATCCCTTATATCATTTCGTAAACCCTAATATCTGTTTGCAATAAATGCTTCACCTATATTATTCCGGTTTGCCTTGTCCGGATAGCTTGGAGTATCCCGGATCAGTCCTGATCTATGAACATCATGCGGATCTTTCAATCATGAATAAATCAAGATGACACATTACAAGAACATCCCAAACATTCTGTCCAGTCCGCAGAGTAAAATAATGTACTTCCGGATCCCTCCGGACCCTTTTGTAGTCCTCTGTCATTCTGGAGCATCTCCCAGAACAGGTCTTTACTTGATCGATCACAACTTCTTTATATCTTCATGTGGACCTCTGAAATCTTGTCTGGATCATCTCAGGACTGGTATCTTCAAACCCTTTACTCCGCATCTTGTGTCACATCCAACACCACTTGATTGGCTGGGGGAACAGGATTTTCTTTGAGTCTCCCCCTGAGCCAGAGCTCACTTTTTAATTTCTGGAAGAAATGTCAGCACCAGAGTCTGGTGCGGATCCAACCTCTACATTCTCTGAACTTTTCTTCACCCAAATCTTGCTCATCTAATTCCTAACTTCATCCGCATTCATCTTTTGTTTACCTTTGTCTTGATTCTGATTATACACCGGACCTCTTTTGTCCTGATTCTTGCTTCTGCAGACTTTAGCATTATGACCGGACCTATTACAGATTTGGCAAATAACATTTCTTTGCATATTTGACTGATAACCTCTTGATCTGCATTGATTAGCCATATGACCTACTCTATTGCATGTAAAGCATCTACCTTTGAATGATTTGTTTACTTGCATATTTCTGCATTCATGGGATTTGTGTCCATACCTTTTGCAGTTAAAGCACTGTCCGGAGAAGGAAGAATTAATCTGATTCATTCTCTTTCTGCACTGATTAGCTTTGTGACCAAAGTGGTTGCAGCTGTGGCAGTATCCATTGAAAGATGGATATCTTTGAGCATTGGGCTGTCTTACCGGAGGTCTTCTAGGCCTATTCCTTGGATTTTCTGATCCAAAATTCTTTTGACCGGATCCAGAGCTTTCTCCTTTCTCATATCCCAAACCATACTTGTCATCTGTCCTCTTTTGACTTCCAAGAAGTACTTCAAGTTGGGCAGAACTTATCTTGAATTTTTCTTTATATTCATTTGTTGTTTGAAGATCTCTTTTGAGAGAGGCAATTTGATCCTCAAGTTTTTCTTCATTATCTTTGGCATCTTCAAGATCAGATTCAAGATGTCTGATAATCCTGTCCATCTGGTGGCATTCTTCTGATTTTTCTTTTAGAGATTGTCTTAGATTGTCTTCAGCTTTTCTTTTTTCTTCAATCTCTTGAGTAAACTTTATAGTTCCTGATTCCATTTCATGTCTTAACATAATGACTTCTTTTGATAACTTTTCACATAACTTGGTTTGCTCAGTCAATTCTTCATTTGTATTGCTTTCTTCACTTTGTCTTGCCAATTGTTGGAGCAGCTCCTTTCTCTTTTTCATAGAGAGACTTAATTTGTCTTTTAATTCTCTCATGAATTCATCAGCCTGTTTGAGTCTTTCCTTTAATTCATTGACTTCAGAATTTGACTGTTCAAGATCCTCAAGGGCAGTCTTGAGTTGCTCCCTTAAACCATATGCATCCATTTGAACTCCCAGATCTTCCTCAAGCTGTTAGGCTCTATTAGGAGGAACTTAGCTCTGATACCAATTGTTGATAACTGAGAGGGGGGGGGTGAATCAGTTATCCTAATTATTTCTTCTTTTAAACTTTCTTATTAATCAATGCAGCATTGAATCAAACAAACAAACATTACCATGAAATGAAAAACACATGACACAGTATTTTTGACGTGGAAACCCTGTTAAGGGAGAAAACCACGGGGTGATTAACCCAAAGATTATTCTCTGTTAGAAGAATAAGGAATTACAAAATGGCACTTGCCAATTAGGGCTCACTGCCCGAGCACACTGCTCACAAAGAGGCCCACTACCTACAAGGAGACACACTGTCTACAAAGTGATAAGAATCACAGTCTTGAACTGATTGGAAGCATCTACATATGCTGGAGTTCAGTTCCGGTTAGGCTCAGTACACTGATCTGCTGCACTTCATCTTTCCTCTGTTCTTTATTCTGCTATCCTTTCACATACCGGATCTTTCTTACTACTTCTGCTCTGTTCTGCACTTATTCGCATATACCTTCACACAACTTCATATCTTCCCAACTAAATCCATCCTCTATATATATCCGCACAAGTAATTTCATCACCTTTCTAGTCGGCATCCGGAACAGTCTAGTTTCTTACAAACTCTGTTCTGTCGGCTGAATCCTTGCTCACCAAGCAATGCGGATCAAGCATATACTTGTAGATATCATTAATCATGTCGGCCAAACATGATTCATGCCTTCACAACCTTTACCATCAACAGTAACACATCCGGAAAATAGTCTGATACTCTGTCAGTCAGTTCTTCCTCTGTTCTCACTGTCTCTCAGGAATCCGGTACTCAACTATTCATATCTTTTTCTTTGTTCATCACCGGAGGTTAAATCCTTGGAATATACTACTCAAGGTAGTCCTCTTGACTTCCCCAAATCTGCACTGCACCAAGACACTTCCTCTGAGAGATCCGGACCAATCTGTCAGACCTTGCCATATGCTCTGTTCTTGTTCACCGGACCACAACAATCTTCATTCTGACTTCCGGTAGAGACACACCATGACTTGCGGATATGTGGGATGACCTTTGTTGCCATCAATGACAACAACCATGAATCCATATAGTGTCTCTTGCCAACACATGCTTTGTTGAAAAATATTCAATTAACTTAATCAACTGTATTAGTAAGATGTAGGAAATTTACTAACCAAAATCAGTAAACCTCTTGATCAGATAGTGTGTTAGTACAGTAAACTCTACTCACGCCCATGAGGTGTTATGCTACCGAAAATTCCCATAAATTAGGGTTTAGTTGGTTTAGTAAAGTTGAACCTTATAAGCAACGTTAACCATGTCACGATGACCCCCTTGATGGCCTTCTTGTGATGGGTATGTGCATGTGTGCGTATTACCCTGCTTTCAACTATTTTTTTTGTGCTTTAAGTGTATGCCACCGAGCACGCTTACGCGTGTGAGGGGTTTTCTAGGGAAGCATGGAATTTTTTTGATATTTCATGTCATGACCACATGACAAATTTGGACATGACACGTGTGATGCGTGTCGTGACCACATGGGAAATGTGGGCATGACAATAACTAAGTAGTTGTTGTCACAGAAAAGATAGTAGGTTTGAATAAAACTAAGAAAGACTTTTATACAGTGAATTATGACTGAAAATGGATTGGAGATTGTATAAATTTGATAACCTTATGAATGTAATTGTATGAACAAAAGATGGATTATTGCTTGGAAAGTGTATTTTCCTTGATTGGTGTTTTGGGAAAAGGGTTTTTGATTGATTTATTCATGAACTTTGATTCTTTTATTTTATCATTATGTTCTTGCTTCTTGGGGAAAGAAGTAGTTTTTATCTAGGAATGTATTGGGTTACTTTCTAGGCTAGGATGTTGAATGTAGATTTTTAGAGATGGATTTTCCTCTTTTTTAGGAATTGAACCAGGTTACTATTTAAAGGATTAGATCTGATCGAGATGACATTGAAATAGATGTTTATTTTGTCTGGCAAATTTATTTATATATATCTAGATGCCACATCCTATTATGAGACAATCTACTTTTCATTATTTAGAATTACACATTCAGACATCATGGTTGCATCGGGTGTTACCTCCTACCAGTTGTTTCAAGGAAGCTAGACATTTCATTCAGGGTTGCGTTTCCTTCATTTCATCAAGGGATTCGAGGAATTGTAATTACTTCATGGTTGGTGGAAAAGTACCTAGGCCATGTTCCTGTCTCTCATCTCACAGGTGGTGGACCACTTGGTTCGTGCAACTGATGAGAGTATTGACATATTGATTCTTGTTGTACATGATTATTGTAACATGAAATTAGATGTAATATGGCATGATTGTCCATGGATTTTGTATATTAATTATAGTTCTTTTACCTAGATTGAGCATGTGATTTTGAAAGATTTAATGACATTCTGATTCATATTTATGAGACTATTCATTTTACTTGTGATATTGTAATTAAGCAGATTAGTTACACCCATTTTATCTTTTATATTGTAATTAAGTGGATTAATTACATATTTTTAATTTGGATATTGTGATGTTGTATTTAAGTGGATTATTTACTTCATATGAAATTGTGAGCTTTACAATCACTTTCTTAATGTTACATTAGTTGAACTTACTCCTACAATAAATATTGATCACAATTCTCATGATTCTTTATCTACTATTCCCTCTCCTCCATCTAAGAAATCTCTTTTAGACCTAGCCCCTTGCCATAATATTTCTACACCTTCTTTTCCTACTACCCCTTCTATACCACTTTATTTTCTAGAGGCACCACCATCTATTTCTCATGACATATCTCCTCTTAACACTGCTCCTATTGATAAAACACCCATCCCAACTATGACTCCAATTTATTCTACTCACTCTACACATGATGGATTATTACCGCTTCTTATCCCATATGTTATTCCTTTCCTCTCTTCCCCTAATCCATCCTATGTTTATGCCCAACTCCTAGAACTTTCTTCTAAATTTGATACTTCTCTTCATCTTCTAATTTCTCCTTCTACACCTGCATAGATATACTCTCCCTTATCACATAACAATTTTTCATACCATTCTCCTATTGGTAAGGGGACTCTTTATTTTGAAGAATACAATGGCCATGGCTATCTATTCCACCATGTGAAACAATTCTTGCCCATTTGATTCACCCATTCTTGTTATGACTATGTTTTAGAAAAAAAATCTCTTCATCTTCTCATTTCTCCTTCTACACCTGCATGGATATACTCTCCCTTATCACATAACAATTTTTCATACCATTCTCCTATTAGTAAGGGGAGTCTTTATTTTGAAGAATACAATGGCCATGGTGATCTATTCCACCGTGTGAAACAATTCTCGACCCTTTGATTCACCCATTCCTGTTATGACTATGTTTTATAAAAAAAAATCCTAGCACCTTCATAGATATCACTCTAGACTAGTTTTATAGCTTACCTATGGGTTCCTTACACTCCTTTTTTTATTTTTTCTCATTATTTTATATCTCATTTTCAATATATAACATGGATCCTAAAGTCTTCCTTAGACACTTTACCCAATGTAAACGAGATGTTCATGAATGTGTTAAGGGATATTCTCCTTATTTTTGTTGTTTGTTTCATGGGGTTACCAACCTCCTAATGACCTTATACTACCTCTTTTATATGAGAACCTACTACCACATATCCAACATGATCTAGATTTTAAGTTTTTTTTTTTTCTCTTTCTTGGTTCATTTTTCTATTTAATTTGACCAAATCCTCCTATTGCATCCTCACCTAAAATATGATGAACCCTCTCCTTCCTCTCCACCCATTAATCCCCCTTGTGACTTTTCCTTACTTATCCAAACTTCTTCCTATACATCTTTTGGTAACCCTCTTGAGCATGTATTACCATTCTCTTAGAATCCAAAATTATAACCCTCCAACCTATCCAATTCAAAAATCCTCCTAAGTGTGGTCCCTCATCCCTTATTTCATGTGTGTACCATAGGATGTTTTTCCACTCTATCAATTATTGTTGTTCTCTAATGTCAAAATCAAGATCTTCTTGATGATGGTGTTATCACTCTTTCTTATGATACACCTCTCTCATCTTCTCTTGATGACACTACTCCATTAGTAGATGAGACAAGACACATACATACATCTCATAACTAAAATACACTTGAGGTTAACCATTATCATTTTTGTTGGATTTAGGATAGACAACCGAGAGGGGGGGGGGTGAATTAGTTGTCACCAAAATCCTATTCCTTATTCACTTTAAACCTTTTTATATTTCAATAGCATATCAAATATTCAATCATGAAAGCATAATGCAATAACTCAAGAGAAGAAACAAATTCAACACATCTAACACCAATATTTTAATGTAGAAAACCCGGTTAAGGGAAAAACCATGGGGTGACTAACCCAAGATTGTATTCTCTGCTAAAAGAATAAGATGAATAAAATGGCACTTACCAGTTAGGGCTCGCTACTCGAGCACACTACTAATAAGAGGCCCACTACCTACAAGAGACACACTGTCTACAGAAGAATATAAGTGTTACATACTTGAACTAGAGATTAGCATCTTCACTATGCTTGAGTTGGTTCCATTTAAGCTCAACACCTCTACTCTACTTTTCGCTCCTCTTCCTACTATCTTCTCCTCATAATCTCATGATCAATTTGCATGACTTCGCAACACTCATTTATACATGACATCGACTTTGGAATGATCATCAAAGTTAGCACAACATACACTTATTTTATTATAGAGCAATTATAAAAATACAACTTGACTTATTACAAAAACTTCATGTGCATCACTGCACTGTCGGCCACACATAGCTGGGACTTCAATCTTTTTTGAGGAACACGTCATGCTTCGTAAAACATGTTCAAGATCATCTGCAACATGCGTAAATCATCCAGTCAGCTAAGACTAGGAAGAACACTATCACCTGAAGGTAAATCTTCAATCACGAGCTCAATCTTCAATGCTAACCGCCAACACAAATTGGACACAATCTAGAGACTCCCACAAGCTTGCTTGAATCACCAAGAACATCTGCACCACTTCTTCTTACTATAATCATTTGCATCTACATCCAAAAACTCAAGAACATAGTCACCCATCACTATCACATTAGAAGGATTGCTTGTGGACCTCCAAACTATGAACCAATTGAGTTGTCAATTCAAATTAGCCTCCCATACATGCGATCGGATCCACAAAACATGATATTGTATTTCTGGATCTTACCAAACCTATTTGTGACACTCTATCACCTCTAAATAGTTGCCAGAACTGGCTTTACTCTCATGGCCATAACTCCTTCACATTTTCATGGGAACCTCTCAAATATTGACTAGATCATATTGAAACATATATCTACAAACCCTTTGATGCACATTCTCTAAACTTTATCTAGCTGGGATCTTCACTTCATAGAGCTTCATTGTTCTTCATTGTTCTTTTCTATTTCTTATAGAACTAATTTACTCAGTATCCTTAGCACACAACTAATCCAATCCTTGACATCAATGCAACAACAATATGTTGATATCAATGACAACACCAGTTAGGCCCATACTTGCAACAATCTCCTCCTTTGCCATTGATGGAAACATATAATCTGAAAAACTATTTCAACCATCAAGACAAGAACTTCTCCTCACTGACTGACATAGCTCCCCCTATCAACATCAACCATTCACATGTCTTCTCTTCCTTTACTGCTCCCCCTTTGATCAACAACCACTTTCTATTTTTCACATGTCTTCTCTCCCCCTTTGGCATCAACGGAAAAGGACACATACTTGCAACCACTTCTCATACTTCAGAATCATACTGACTGCTCCCCCTAAGTAGCATCTTCCTAACATCAATCCAGATCACAAGATATGACTGTGGGATCTACCAGACTAATGCACATCAATGCACCTTAAGTTAGAACTAGAGGGGTAATAACTCCTAACTTCTCCCTGAGATACTTAAAAGAGTTCTTAGGTAGAGGTTTAGTAAAAATGTCTGTAATCTAATCCTTTGAGGGCACAAACTCCAATCTGACTTCATTCTTGTTCACCTACTCTATCAAAAATTGAAACTTGATGGATATATGTTTTGTCTTTGAATGCAACACCAGATTTTTTTATATGTTTATTGCACTTGAATTATCACAGAATATTGTGATAGGTTCTACATACTCCACTCTGATATCTCTTAGCAATTGCTTCATCCACAATACTTGAGTGCAACTTCCTGCTGCTGCAATATACTTTGCTTCTGCAGTGGATAGAGATATTGCTTCTTGTTTCTTGCTTAGCCAAGAAACCAATCTTTTTCCCAAAAAGAATGTACCACTACTGGTACTCTTTTGGTCAACCACATCTCCTACCTAATCAACATCTGTATATGCATGAAGAGAGAAATCATGATCCTTAGGATACCATAAACAATACTCAACTATTCCCTTCAGATATCTGGGAATTCTCTTGATTGCCATGACATGAGATTCTCTAGGATCAGCTTGGAATCTGGAAACAAGACCAACAACATTATTAATATCAGGTCTAGTTTGAGTAAGGTAGAGTAGTCCTCCAATCATTGACATGTACTTTTTCTGATCAGCCTTAAGAGATTCATCATGTTTACTCAGCTTACATCCAGTTGCCATGGGATTATTCATTGGCTTTGAATCTTCCATCCCAAATTTCTTCAACAATTCTGTCACATATTTTGTCTGTGATATGAAGATTCCTTTCTTGGTTTGAGTGATTTATAGACCCAAGAAGAAATTCATTTACCCAAACATAGACATCTCAAATTCACTTTTCATTTGATTTGCAAAAGTCTTGCACATACTATCTTTTCCTCCAAAAATGATATCATCAACAAATACTTCAATAATCAAGATATTTTCATGATCAATCTTGAAATACAGATTACTATCAGCAATACCTTTGTTGACACCAATATTCAAAATATGTTTGTCCAATCTTTCATACCAGGCTCTTGGAGCTTGTTTGAGTCCATACAATGCCTTCTTCAACTTGCAGACCATATCTCCATGATTAGACAATTAAAATCCATCTGGTTGCTCAATGTATACCTCTTCTTCCAAATCACTGTTAGGAAAGTAGACTTGACATCCATCTGATACACCTTCAAATCTTTGAAGGCAAGAAAAGCAAGAAATAATCTAACTGCTTCAATTCTTGCCACCAGAGCAAAATTTTCTTCAAAGTCAACTCCTACATGAGAATAACCCTTACAGACCAATCTGGCTTTGTTTCTTATTACTTCACCATCTTCATTTAGTTTATTCCAGAAGACCCATTTAGTCCCAATCACATTTTTGTTCTTAGGTCTGGGAACAATATCCCAAGTGTGATTCTTTTCAATCTGCATTAATTCTTCCTCCATTACTTTAACCTAGATTTCATCATTGCATGCTTCACATACTATTTTTGGTTCAATCTTTGAAATCGAACAATACTTCACTAAATCTTGAGCAATTTTTCTTCTTGTTTGAACACCTTTGCTTCTATCTCCTATGATCTAATCTTCAGAATGATTTAGTCTTACATACTTGGGAGTTTTTGGATGCTCTTGCACTTCTAATTCTTGGACAAGTTCATGCAAACTTGTCTCTTCTTCTTGTATTTTAGGATTCTCTGAATCAATCTGAATCTGAACTAGAGTTGGGACTTGATCTCCTTGATCTGAGACATCGTTCTAATCATCTACTTCATACTCATAATACCTTGAGGGACTTTCCATGCCTTTATCAACCTTCACATTTGCACTTTCTACAATCTTTCTCAATCTCTTGTTATATCATAGGTATGCTTTGCTTTGAGTAGAATATCCCAAGAATATTCCTTCATCACTTATAACATCAAACTTGCCAAGGTCTTCATCTCTTTTGATATAGTATTTTCTACCAAAGACTCTAAAATATTTCATAGTAGCAGTGATGCCAAACCAAAGTTCATAAGGGGTCTTACTAGTATTACCTCTGATTTGTACTTGATTAAGAGTATAGACATCAGTGCTTACAACTTCTCTCCAATAGATCTGAGGAACATTTGCTTCCATCATCATGGTCCTAGATGTTTCATGGATGGTCTGGTTCTTTCTCTCCACTACTCCATTCAGCTGTGGAGTCCTTGGAGTAGATAATTGCCTCTTTATCCCATGTTCCTCATAGAATGATATGAAATCACCGAATGTGAATTCTCCACCCCTATCAGACCTGAGGCATTTTATGTTTATGCTAGTTTCATTTTGTATCATAGCCTTGAATATTTTGAACTTCTCAAGTGCTTCAGATTTCTCTTTCAAGAAACTTACCCACATCATCCGAGAGTGTTCATCAATTAGCAACATGAAATACCTATCTCCTTGGAGACTCCTGATTCTTGCCAGACCACAAAGATCAGTGTGTACCAAGTCTAACAATCTGGTTGAAGATTGAATGTGACTCTATTCTTCTTACCCAACTGACATTCTTTACAAAAACTATTAGTAGGCTTCACCAGTCTTGGAAGATCTCTTATAGCTTGAGTGTTGATTATCTTGATGATATTATCAAAATTTACATGACACATTCTCCTATGCCATAACCAACTCTAATCAATTTGAACAAATAAGTAACTTTTTCTAGTACCAACCAAGTGGAAGATGTTACCTTTTGTCTGTGTACTAGATGTAATCTCAGTTCTAGAGCTTTCAAAGATCTTGCATTTTCCATTTTTGAATCAGAGATCATAGCCTTTGTCCACCAACTATCCAACACTAAGAAGATTATGCTTCAGACCTTCAACATACAAAACATCACTATTTTTATTCTTTGCATCAAAGGAAATCGTTCCTCTGCCTCTAATTCTGCTAGCAGAATTATCTCCAAACTTTACAACTCCACCTTCATATCTTTCCAAGGTTAAGAACTTACTCTTGTCACCAGTCATATGGTGAGAGCATCCACTATCAATAACCCATTCATCCTTTTCTTCAACCTGAGTAGCCAAAGTACTTTCTATCATCTTATGATTTGTAGATTCAATAGGCATTTGATCTTCTTCTTTGATGGCAATAAACACCTAGTCACTTATAGGTTTGTTTCCTATCTCAGATTCATCATCTGTTACTCCTTCATTATCATATTCTTGAACATAGTAACACTTCTTCTGAAACATTGATCTATTAGGGTTTGGTCTTGAAAACCTCTCCGGACATCTTGAGGCAAAATGACCAATCTTATTGCAGGCAAACCATTCGAAAGGTAATTTTCCTTCCTACCTACCAGATCCTCTTGGAAGTCTCTTTGTAATGAGGGCTTCAAGTTGTTGAGCTTCTAATTCATCCTCTTCCAGATCTTTCCTTGCTTTATCATACCAAATTGATTTCCATGAGGAACTTTCTCCTGGATCATATCTCTATTTGCCTTTTGTAGAGGCACTAGTTATGAATGCAGATTCAGTCTTAGGAAGTGCATCACCAAACTTAGCCAACTCAAATGTAGATATCTTACCAACCAATTGATCACTTGTAATAGTTGTTAAAGAATTGATTTCCTAAATAACATAAACTTTGTGTTTGTAAGCAGGAGGTAAAGATCTGAGAACTTTGGCAACAATCTCATCTTCATCCAATATTCCACTAGCACATCTAATGCCACATACAAGCTCATTTACTTTTGTCATATATAAAGTGATATTCTCATCTTCACTCATCTTCAAATTTTCAAATTTACCTTTTAGACTTTGCAGCTTGGCACACTTAACATATTTGTCTCCTTCATAAAGACTTTAAAGTTTTATCCAAATTTCATAAGTAGTCTTCAATCCCATAACATTTGTCATCTCTGAATCAAGTAAGGAACTCAGTAGGGCTTCTTTAGCTCGAAGATTATTGTCTACATCTCTGACTTCATCTATGTTTGTTGGACCATTCTTTGGGGAAACATATTTAGTTGTGATTATGTTCCAATACTAATCTCCGATGCATTGTAAGTGACATTCCATGCAACTCTTCCAGGCAGTGAAGTTTGTTCCTGGTGTTGTTAGGTTGTCATTGATGTCAAAAGGTTTTAGAGGTTCACAAGATGTAACATGATTTACATACTCTCAGTCAGACTAGATGGTTGATCATACATTCAAAGAGTTTGGAGTTGCTTCATGTTTATGATAAGATGCAATGCAGAGTATACTTCCTAGTTGGAGTTGCTTCATGTTTGATCTTCCATTCAGAGAGTTTGGAATTGCTTCATGTCATTGGTGATTCTTTCAATTATTGAATCATATGTTTGGACGTGCTTCAGATATTCATGTAGATTATTCTCATGTCAATCAATATCTATGGTCATTCGATGATCAGGATATCAAATGAGGTTTCATATCAAGTTATGAAGATCATTCTTCATGAGGTGATATTTAGGATGGATACTAATTCTTATTGGTGGTCTATGTGTATTGGTTTCATTGGCAGAATGGAGTTGTTTTCTTGATCAGGAGTGAAGTGGTCATTGACTGACTAATGTATATTATGGGCTTCACATATGTATTGAGAATGAAAAGACTTGTTCTTGTTATACAAGGGAAATATTGGTATTGTTGGTGTCAAGTCTCAGAGATAGTTAAATTGATGTCTAGTTCTTGTTGCAACTTTGTTCCTAGATATCTCTATTCTTTAATATTCTAGGGTTACCTCCTATTTTCTTCTAATGATTACTCTATTCATTATGTTCTCAAGTCTAAAGCCTAGAGAGTCACTTGTTATGTGTGAAGGGTATGGTCAGAAACATGGATCAGAAAGTTATTTGTTATAAGAAGAATCCTCTAGTATATTCCAAGTGTTTTTCATGGTTGTTAAATCATTGCAATGCTATTGAAGACCTAAGTCTTACTTAGGGTTTAACTCTTTTTCAAGAAACTTTAAGAGCCTTACTTACCTGTTAGCATTTGTGTCACTTTTTCTTATAATTTAGAATTGGCTTATCGTTGTAGGTTATTGTCACTTAAGTGACATCCTTGAGGGTTTAAGTATCATTAGAAACTGGCCCCTACTCTCTCTTTTACCTCCTACACCGGTTAGTATCTCATGATCTCAAGTGGGAAAAAGCACATCAAAGGTTCAAATTTGAAATGGAGAAAGCGGGCCCTTTTAAAATCTAAGGCCGATATTTAACCTTTGATATACTTCCACATGAATGCACATTGAAGTGCTCATGGCTATCAAAAGTTTTTTTACTGCATATGTTAAGGAGATTTTCAAGCTATTTCTAGCTATTTTCAAAAAGGCAAGTTACTATGAGTTTTAAAGAATATTTTTGGATTATTTAAAGTATTTTTTTAGGAGATGTTTATGGATCTCTCCAAGAGACAAAGGAGCTATCATTATTTCTTTTTTGGAAAAAATTTTTAGAGGCTTTTATTTTTTTAGACTTTTATGAAGAAGTTGAGAAGCATGCCGATTATAGTTTTGTGCCAAATTGATTTTTGAAGATTATTCAGATTGAAGATTTCTAAATGGATTTTTAAAGAAGAAAATGTATAAGGAGATATTATTTTTAAGGACATGGATTATTTTTTTTAAGGGCAAGTGCATGGAGATAGATTGTGATTTTTGCAAATTAGTGAAATGGAAGATGAAAAATGGGGAGATTGAATATTTAGTTTGAAAGAGATTTTAATATTTTTCTTACAAAGGTATAAGATGAAAAACATCAGAGAGGAGATTATCATTTTTTTAAAAAAATGAAGATGATTTTATGTGAGAAGGGAAAATAAAGATGAATGGGAGAAGAAATAGAATATTTTTATTATTCTTATTTTGACATGATGTATTTTTGTAGATGTTTTTTATAGATTGAAAAATATTGTTGAAAGGAGATGGAAAGACAATTGAAGAAGATGAATATGTAGAGGAGAGGAATTTCAAAAGATTTTTTGTTTATAATTTTATTGTAGGTGCTCTATGAAAGAATGAGATTACATGAATATGAAAAGACATTCAATCTTTACATAATGGTTTTTGCTGATGTATTGAGGATGAGTTTTTGAGTGTGTGGTCTAATATGAAGTGAAGATATTTTGGAAGAATATTTTGAAAATAAAGTACATATGATATTGTGAGATCATATTTATGTAGGAATGAATCAAACAAGGATGAAGACTTTATGCCAAGAGAACTTACAGATTGAATCATGAAGACAATATGCAATTGATTATGATTCAGGAGAATTGGTAAAGAGACTAACATTGAGATTGATGCAAATTTAGAGAAGAATGTTATGTAATGGTGCAAATCAGATTGTGTTGGAATCATTTCTTACACACCTTGTTGTATTTTTCTAATGATGGTGATTGTGTTTGCCAGTGAGGCACAGTATGTCAGTGATGCTTTTAGGTCAATGAGACCTTACATTTGTTAGTGAGACACTCATCAGCCACTGAGGCTTGTAAAGATGTTTTCAAGATTAAGCCAGTGCGGCAATTTTGAGTGGTTTTTCTACCCCAGGAGGGTTTTCCACTTGTGAATCTTCTTGTCTTATAATCTCATGTCTTGGTGTATTACATAGCTTCATTTATCATATGTGATATATATGATTGAACATTTGATGATTGATTGTTCAACTAATTAGTTTAATTTTTGATAAACCTCTTTGACAATTTTGAGAAAGTGATAATATTTGGTTTTTGTATCAACACTGATTCACCCCCCTTCTCAGTGTTGATTGTACTCCTACAATTGGTATCAGATCCATGTTCCCATTAGAAGCTTAATCATCTTGGATAGGTCCTGTGACTGGCATACCATGGGTAAGTGCAAAAGAAATACATAAAAGAATATTGTCAAGTCTCAGACTGGTCAAATGTCTCCATCTTTATCAAATTCAAAAGTTGATATAGAACCTGTTGATAGAAACATTCCTTAAGTTGAGTCAAGTATTGTATTTGAAGGAAAGATTTCAAAAGATCCTTTCTTTGATGGCTCAAAATTTTTAGCTTAGTGTATGAGAATGCAGATTTATTTATCATCTTTAGGATATGGTGTTTTAATGTCAGTTGAGAATGGGGATTGTGTTACTGCAAATAACAAAGAAGCTTTTGAATGTAATGATATTGCAAAGAAGGCCATATTATCTGCTCTATCTAATGATATTTCTTGTAAGGTTACGGATTGTGTAATAGCTCAGGATGTGTGGAAGGAGTTCATAAAATTTTACCAAGGTGATGCACCTAAAAAAAAAGACAACTTGTTACCTAAGAAAAATGACAATGAAAGAAGACAATCACATGAAGAAGTTGAGACCCAATCAAATTCAAAAGAAGATTATCATCAAGAGTATGATGAACAAGAATATGAAATTGACATAGAAGGAGAGCTCCTATGTGCTTTGATTGAACTCAAGAGATATAAAAAGGAGAACCAAAAATTAATGTTGCAGCTACAACAAGAAAGAAACATCAAAGACAAAGCACTCTCTATTCTTGAAGAGGCAAGTATTCAAATTGCAAATTTAAGGATACAAATTGATGACTCAGACAATTTGATTATCAGTCTAAAGATAGAGGTTGAAGAAGCTAAGAGGATAGTAGATGTTTAAAAATCTACCCTTGAAGTTAGAAGGATTGAGAATCTAAAATTATAGGGTGATATTATCAATCTGAGAAAAGAGTATGATGGTCTTAAGGCTTTATCTAAGAAGTATAAGGAATTTGATGAGAGCACAAGCAAGTTACAAGAGATGCTTAGTAAACAAAAATAGCATAGAGACACTACTGGACTTGGTTATGAAAAAGGAGAGTGTTCAAAAGCCAGAGAAACTCCTGGAAGGAAAATTGATCTCCATGTTGTTGCTCCTGAAGGCAAAAAGAAGTAAGAAGCTGAAATGAATACCAAAGATGAGTTTGTAATGCATAATGAAAGAAGAAATTTCAAAGGATTTTCTCCTGTAAGTCAAGCATACATGTACAGGTATAATTATTCATTTAATGGTTATTGTTATACCAGTAATAATTTTGGACATAAAGTAGTTGATTGCAAAAGGAATACTAATGTTGTATGTTACAAGTGCAATAATGTTGGTCACATTCAAAGAAACTACAAAATGAATAGAAGGTATGATCCTTCTTGAAAGCATAACATAAATACTCAAGGGATTTTAAGAAGGTATTATCAATCATTTGATTATGATTACAGTATAATTTGTTATAATTGCAACTCTCTTGGTCATAAAGCACATAGTTGCAGAAATACATCATAGGATTTGAAAAGGTTGAAAAGGACTAAAACTAAAAAAGTTTGGAGGAAGAAAGAACTTGTTAAAGTTTGAAGATTGAAACAAAGGCAAAAGAGTATAGATTCTAAACTTGTGCATCTTGCACAAGTTACATCATTAGTGGCATAACATATGGCATGAAGTAAGGGGGAGTTGTGCATGTCCTATCAATTATCCCCAAGAAGTTACAGGAGGAGATTAGTTGATGTTTATCAATATGATGATCTTGTTTTGTTTATCACTCTTGCCTAATAATGGTTCCTAAGATGTTATTCATATAAGTCTTGTGAAATGAAATTCTTAATAGAATTGATAACTATGTTGTTATTCAATATGTGATAGTGTTTTAGGTGTTCTTTTATTCTTTATGAATTCAAGATGTTGAAAATAAGTTCAAGGGTTCAATACACAAAGTGTTTGGTAAATGATCTTGATCATGTTGGTGCTCACAAAGGATCTTGGATTCTCAAGTAGTTCTCTTTAGATGTTTGCTTATGTTGCCTAAGGAGGTTGAAAATGGAAAAAATTAAATTTTTGTCTCTGCATTTGGATTTGGAAAGTGTTGTTGCAAGAAGATATTGATTGGTTGTTTTGGATTATAGACTCAAGAGGCATTAGTTCTTGTTGATTACAATATATATCAGATTTGACATTGTGTTGCAAAAAGTGTTCTGTAGGATCATCCTAGTGATCTTCATCAAGATAGTCTTCATTTTTTTAGGATGATCTTCGTAGCCTTCATTCATTTTAGATGGTCTTCATTATTTTTCATGTCAAAAAGGGTGTGCAAGAAAAGATTGGTTGCAGGTTGAAAGTTCATGTTGTCTCTATCATGGAATTTTTTGGCAAGAACATCTCTTGTGTGCTCATCATGTCATCATGAATTGTGATTTGTGTGATATATTATCTTCATGTAGATATTTATTGGTGAAAGGTGTAGTCTTTGCACTAAGTTCTAGTTCATATGATTCATATAAAAGGAGTCAATTTTTATACCTTCATAAACATACTTCATGCTTTTGAGGTCATTGAAGATTTCAGTTGATGATTAAAGAAATTGTTTGTTGGGAAATTTGTTTTTTCAATCACATGTGATGTCATCAGAGTGTGTCAATCTTCATCTTCATAAGTGGTATTGTGCTCCAGGATGTAAGTTTTTAGATGTGTGTCTCATGGTGTTATTGTGTTGCTCTCAAGTTTGAAATGTTGTTCAAGATGCAGATGTGCAAGGACAAGGCTTTTAAGATAAGTTTAGGACAGGAAATTGCAAAAGTGATTAGTGCCTTAAATTTTTCAAAGACTAGTGGTATCAATGTTTTGGGTTAGTAATATCTTAATTCTTTGTTGGTATGAAAGATAACAATGTCATTGATAGTGTTTGTGATCCAAGAAATAAGTAAGCAATTGATATCAGTATAATTTGCTAGTCTCATGCTAATGTTACTTATGAGTTATTTTTCTTAGGGGGAGACAATAGCCTTTGTCATCAGATGTAAAAAAGGGGAAGAAAGAAAAAATATTTTATGGAGTTTTGCCATCAATGACAAAGGGGGAGATTGATGGTGTTAGGTTGTCATTGAGGTCAAAAGGTTTTGCAGGTTCACAAGATTCGACATGATTTACATACTCTCAGTCAGATTAGATTGTTGATCTTACATTCAGAGAGTTTGGAGTTGCTTCATGTTTATGATAAGATGTAATGCAGAGAAGACTTCCTAGTTTGGAATTGCTTCATGTTTGATCTTCCATTTAGAGAGTTTGGAATTGCTTCATGTCATTGATGATTCTTTCAATTATTGAATCATATGTTTGGATGTGCTTCAGATATTGATGCAGATTATTCTCATGTCACTCAATATCTATGGTCATTCTATGATCATGATATCAAATGAGGTTTCATATCAAGTTATGAAGATCATTCTCCATGAGGTGATGTTCAGGATGAATACTAATGCTTATTGGTGGTCTATGTGTCTTGGTTGTGTTCGGAGAATTCAGTTGTTTTCTTGATCAGGAGTGAAGTGGTCATTGACTGACTAATGTATATTACGTGCTTCACATATGTATTGAGAATGAAAAGACTTGTTCCTGTTATACAAGGGAAAGATTGGTATTGTTGGTGTCAAGTCTCAGAGACAGGTAAATTGATGTCTAGTTCTTGTTACAACTTTGTTCCTAGACATCTCTATTCTTTAGTATTCTAGGGTTACCTCCTATTTGCTTCTAATGATTACTCTATTCATTAGGTTCTCAACTCTAAACCCTAGAGAGTCACTTGTTATGTGTGAAGAGTATGGTCAGAAACATGGATCAAAAAGTTATCTATTATAAGAAGAATCCTCTATTATAGTGCAAGTGTTTTCCATGGTTGTTAAATCCTTGCAATGTTATTTGAGATCTAAGTCTTATTTAGGGTTTAAATCTTTTTCAAGAAACTTTAAGAGCCTTACCCATTAGCATTTGTGTCACTTTTTGTTATAATTTAGAATTGACTTATCATTTCAAGTCATTGTCACTTAAGTGCCATCCTTGAGGGTTTAAGTATCGTAAGAAAATGGCCCCTACTCTCTCTTTTACCTCCTACACTGATTAGTCTCTCATGAACCCAAGCAGAAAAAGCCACATCAAAGGTTCAAATTTGTAATGGAGAAAGCGGGCCCTTTTAAAATCTAAGGCCAATATTTAAACTTTGATATACTTCCACGTGAATGCACATTGAAGTGCTCGTGGCTATCACAAGTTTTTTTATTACATATGTTATGGAGATTTTAAGGCTATTGCTAGCTATTTTTAGAAAGGCAAGTTACTATGAATTTTAAAGAATATTTTTGGATAGTTTCTAAAGAAAATCTTTGAGGATCATTTAGAGCATTTTTTTAGGAGATGTTTATGGATCTCTCCAAGAGAAAAAGGAGTTATTATTATTTCTATTTTGGAAAAGTTTTTTTAAGGCTTTAATTTTTTTTAGACTTTTATGAAGAAGTTGAAAAGCATGTAGATTATAGTTTTGGGGCAAATTGATTTTTGAAGATTTTTCAGATTGAAGATTTTTGAAGGGATTTTTAAAGAAGAAAATGTATAAGGAGATATTATTTTTAAGGACATGGATTATTTTTTCTAAGGGCAAGTGCATGGAGATAGAATGTGATTTTTGCAGATTACAGAAATGGAAGATGATAAATGGGGAGATTGAATATTCAGTTTGAAAGAGATTTTAATATTTTTCTTACAAAGGCATAAGATGAAAACCATCAGAGAGGAGATTATCATTTTTTTTTAAAATGAAGATGATTTTATATGAGAAGGGAGAACGAAGATGAATGGGAGAATAAATAGAAGATTTTTATTATTCTTATTTTGACATGATGTATTTTTGTAGATGTTTTTTATAGATTGAAAAATATTGTTGAAAGGAGATGGAAAGACAATTGAAGAAGATGAATATGTAGAGGAGAGGAATTTCAAGAGATTTTTTGTTTATAATTTTATTACAGGTGCTTTGTGACAGAATGGGATTACAAGAGTATGAAAAGACATTCAATCTTTATATAATGGTTTTTGCAAATGTATTGAAGATGAATTTTTGAGTGTGTGGTCCAATATGAAGTGAAGACATTTTTGAAGAATCTTTTGAAAAGAAAGTATAGATGATATTGTGAGATCATATTTATGTAGGAATGAATCAAACAAGAATGAAGACTTTATGCCAAGATAACTTAAAGATTGAATCATGAAGACAATATGTAGCTGATTATGTTTCAGGAGAATTGGTTGTGAATTGGTAAAGAGACTAACATTTAGATTGATGCAAATTTAGAGAACAAGGTTATGTAATGGTGCAAATCAGATTGTGTTACAATCTTTTCTTGCACACCTTGTTGTATTGTTTTGATGATGGTGATTATGTTTTCCAGTGAGGCACAATATGCCAGTGAGGCTTGTAGGTCAGTAAGACCTTACATTTATCAGTGATACACTCATCAAGCAGTGAGGCTTGTCAAGATGTTTTTAAGATTAAGCTAGTGAGGCAATTTTGAGTGGTTTTTCAACCCCAAGAGGGCTTTCCACTCGTGAATCTTCTTGTGTTATAATCTCATGTTTTGGTGTCTTGCATAGCTTCATTTATCATATGTGATTTATATGATTAAACATTTGATGATTGATTGTTCAAGTAATTAGTTCAATTTTTTATAAACCTCTTTAACAATTTTGAGAAAGTGATAATATTTAATTTTTGTATCAACACTGATTCACCCTCCCTCTCAGTGTTGATTGTACTCCTACAGTTCCATTAAACCTTGGACTGTCGTTCTTGTAGGTCGACATCCTAGATCTCCTGAAGCGGTTAAGCTTCTTCTAGAGGAACTTAGCTCTTATACCAACTGTTGGATTTAGAATAGACAATTGAGAGGGGGGGTGAATCATTTTTCACCAAAATTCTATTCCTTATTCACTTTAAACCTTTTTATATTTCAACAACATATCAAATATTCAATCATGAAAGCATAATGCAATAACTCAAGAGAAGAAACAAATTCAACACATCTAACACCAAGATTTTAATGTGGATACCCTAGATAAGGGAAAAACCATGGGGTGACTAACCCAAGATTGTAATCTCTGCTAAAATAATAAGATGAATAAAATGGCACTTGCCAGTTAGGGCTCACTACCCAAGTACACTACTCACAAGAGGCCCATTGCCTACAGGAGACATGCTGTCTACAAAAGAATATAAGTGTTACATACTTGAACTGGAGATTAGCATCTTCAGTATGCTTGAGTTAGTTTCATTTAAGCTCAACACCTCTACTCTTCTTTTCACTCCTCTTCCTACTATCTTCTCCTCATGACCTCATGATCAATTTGAATGACTTCCCAACTCTTATTTATACATGACACTGACTTTGGAATGATCATCAAAGTCAGAACAACATACACTTATTTTATTACAGAGAAATTACAAAAATACAACTTGACTTATTACAAAAACTTCATGCGTATCAATGCACTGTGGGCCACACATAGCTTGGACTTCAATCTTTTTCGAGGAACACATCATGCTTCACAAAACATCTTCAAGATCATCCGCAACATGCGTAGATCATCCAGTTGGGTAGGACTGGGAAGAACACTATCACCCGAAGGTAAATCTTCAATCACGAGCTCAATCTTCAATGCTAACTACCAACATGAACTGGACACAATCTAGAGACTCCCACAAGCTTGCCTGAATCACCAAGAACATCTGCACAACTTCTGCTTACTGTAATCATTCGTATCTACATCTAGAACCTCAAGAACATAGTTACCCATCACTCTCACATTAGAAGGATTTCTTGTGGACCTCCAAACCATGAACCAATTGAGTTGTCAATTCAAATTAGCCTCCCAAACTTGCCACCAGATCCGTAGAACATGTTATTGTATTTCCAGATCCTACCGAACCTATTTATGACACTCTATCAGCTCTGAATAGTTTCGAGAACTGGTTTTACTCTCATGGCCACAACTCCTTCACATTTTCATGTGAACCTCTCAAGTCTTGACTAGATCATCTTCAAACACATATCTACAAGCCCTTTGATGTGCATTCTCTAAACTTCATCTATCTGCGATCTTCACTTCATAGATCTTCATTGTTCTTCATTGTTCTTCTCTGTTTCTGATAGGACTAATTTTTTCAATATCCTCAGCACACAATTCATCCAATCCTTGACATCAATGCAATAGGAATATGTTGACATCAATGAAAACACTAGTTAGGCCCATACTTGCAACACTTTCAGCATAAAAACTTTTGAAAACTATTATATCCCTACCTATTCCATAGCTCCCCCTATGTCACCTATTATTGTTCAGCCCACTACTAGTTGTGAGGCCTCTCCTATACCTACCTCGTCCCCTATTTATATTGTAATTGATACACTTGTCCCTTATTACAATAAGAATTTGTTTCATTCGATTACTAACATTAATTCTATAACTTTTTTATATTCACTCATAATACTTCTCTACCTTTAGAGAATTTTGTTCTTCACTCTCCTTATGAAGTGCACTTGATTGATTCATCAGATGTTTTCACCTCTATCATTTGTTGATTCCATTCACACATTTCTTCACTCAATTGTGATAGTGCCTATTATGTCTCACAAATAAATTTCTTTCTTTTCTTGGTGCCATTTCATGGTGGCACAATTCAAGGCAACCATCTTCTTTGATCTTTGGTAATGTAAGAACCAAAAAATTAACTATATTAAATTAATATTATTCCCATAAAATAGTGTAGAAAAAGGGAAGAATTAAAATTTGTTGATAGATAATAAAACTTGAATATAAAATACTTTCATCAATATAATAAAATAAGATTTATTACATCATCTAATCAAATAGCTTAATAAAAAAGGCTATGCCTTTACAATATCTAGCCATATAGGCTCATACAAAAGAACATCACACCATAAAATGTCTTTGATTCCATACCATATCTTCGACACCAAATCTAGCAGACAGAGAGTGTCATCAAGGTGATTTACTGCCCATCCACTAGGTTCACGCCTCCCTAGTCTTCCTCCTTAATGGAGAAGCCTGACCATTCGCGAGGGGTCTAGCAAATTGAAGCTGACATGCATTAACGAATCTAGTGCAACATGATATATCTATCATCTCTATAACATGTGTCAAATGCATATACTGATCTAATATAATGAAATGGCAGAGAGTGGAATAAAATATAAAATAGTAACTATTACTAATTTGAATAATAAGTTTTGGCCAAAGCATCTTTTAAGTCATGGATGGGTAGATAGGTTACAAATAGAAACCTACCCTTCTTTGTTGTTCCATATTTTACACCCATCCATGCTCTTTCTCTATCTCATTGATACAAAAATGCAGGAATACATTCACAACATATAACATCATCGTTGCATAGAAGATCACATGAAAGGTTACTTATGCAATAAATCATGCATCTTCACAAGGATACATTCAAACATTTGAAGAGTAAACAACAACTTGCAATTGAAAACATAACCATACAACTGGATCAACATCCAAAATGCATAAATAAAAATATGATATTTTGTAAGTCAAGTCATATCCTGATAACTTTGTAAAATTGTTCAAGTGGGTATGCAACCCTTTCTAGGGTCTAGTTCCCCTGATAGTTTCTCATTGGCTGCTACCCACTTAGGTAAAATAGGGATGGATTTTAAAAGAGATAAAAGATTCAATCAATAGATTAAACTTATAGTTCAAATGGAAATAATTGATTTGAAATGTGCCTATTAAGATTCACAAAATCCACATCTTAAACAAGAGAAGTTCTAACTCCTTTAAGCATATCAATCTAGCATACCTTACAATTAATTCCATCATTAATAATCATTCATTACGAATACACACATTTGGAAGACAAGTCTTTAATAGACAAAATATAATCTTATCTTGAAGTTAAGATTTGATTAATAATGACAATAGTATGATTAGCTAAAGGTTGATAACATTATAGAAAACTCCAAGATTTTGATTAATATAATTTCAATAGCTAACCAACATCATATACGTAAATTCTATACTACCATAATTATCCCGCAAAATAAATAATTTATGATATCTCTACTTTCTATGTTAAAAGTATAAACATAACTATTCAAAAACAGGTATAATCAAAGGATCTTTAAACGACTAAGAAATGATACCAAAGATAAATAATAATATGATTCTAATGTCTTGAATGTCAACATTTTCCAAATATAACATTAAACAATTCAATTTGTATATTGTCTTTCAAACTGGAGATAGACTTAAACAAGTCATTTTGAAAACATAATCCGAGAGAAGAAGTAAAGAAGGCTAACTAAAAAATTAACAGGCCATTAAGTGAGCAGGTTACTATAGAATAAAACTAAGCCTTTAGAAAGAAGATAAAGGTAAACTCAAGTTATTAAGATATTTACCATGGAGGTGGCGCAGATCAAGGCACAAGGATATAGAGATTTACATTATGATAAAAAATTAAGACGTGGTTATTATGAAGATCTCAGGCTGCTTCACTAGCTCATAAGGACACCGAAAAAAAAAGAGTAAGATTATAATGAAATATTTTAAGATTTAGTTATCTATAAAAAGGAGGATCTTTATTATATGAGGCCGATTTGCTATAATCCTCAGGGTGCCCAAATATTCACTGGCCGATTAAAAAAGAAAGATTAAAAGGCCAATGAGGAAAGCAGATAAAATAATTAATAAGGCCAATCTAAAGGATGCATATAGGGATATTATTAAGGAAAACATAAATCACACAGCAAATGACTCTTAAACAAATATGTTGTTCATATCAAGTCTATGAAATAGATAAGAACGAATGCAAACGTTGGAGGTTAGAGTTGACATGCTAAAGAGAAGGGAGTTAAATTCAGTGATAGTATTGGTCACTCCACAAATTTTATTTTTGTTTCATTCAATATCAATCACGAACAAGAAAATTAAAGAGCGCCAAGGCACGGAGGAAAACATAACTCTGAACAAAAAGGAGATGCCAAGAACATGTTCAGATTAATAGTGTCACGTAAACTTCACTACCCAGTGAATAACGATAGCATGTTAATATCAATACCAATGCATATCGATAGTACACAAACATCGGGACTAAATACCATGTGCTTATCAAGCTCAATAAGAACTAAAAGGTAGAACATACTAGGCTGAATATACATATAAGTGAAATATAGAAGCATGCTCAAGGCAGGTGAGCTATTTGGGCCTAATACTGCAAATCAAACTTGGAGTGTTGCGAAATGCCAAAGTAGAATACTAGACAAAATGTCTCAAGCATGCTAAAATCAATTAACTATAAGTTAATCTCTTCCACATAATAGTCATGCATACACTAGTGTGCAGTGCATAAGATTCAATATATTTTCTTCTGAAACTGAACTATCTGCTATGCAACATAGATACATTAACATCATAATTGCTTTGGCTGGAGTTTACAATCAATAGGTGTTAATTTATCAAAGAATTGTGCATAAGAGTAGGGTTTAACCCCAATATAGAAATGATAGTAGCACCATTCAATACTAAAGGGTACGATTCATTATTTAGAATCACTATCATTAATATAATTATGCAAATTTTAGTTCACTGAGAGGCATGGTCTTAAATCATTGTGACAATTTCAACTCTATGACCAAGAGTTTTAATAGAGCTGGAAATGATAGTAAAACACCAAAAACAATATATCTAATTTAGAAACCATTTATCAAGTTCTCACACTCTCATAAAGTGAATCACAAAGATCTCGAATGCAGGCTATTCTTAGATTAGTACGACGCATGGGAGGAGTTGCGCAGGCGTAAGAAATACATTCATGTTTGCAGGAATTACCACTGATGCAACATTAATTCAAAACGATTAAAAGACATTTATGAACCCATGGCTAGAGGAGGATATATGAGAGGTAGATTTAGGCAAAATTTAAAGAAAAATTCTGAGACAAGATAAAGACAATCAAAGAGAATGCGGAAGCCGTGGTTCACATGTTCGTAGAAAACAGAAAATTACCTTAAAGAAAAGTAGTATCACGATATGCAATACTTGCAGGATACCCACAAAATCAAAATGTTAGAAAGGCTTCAAGATCCTTCAAGCAAAAACAAATGGCAAGTGCAAAAACTAGAATGCCTCCAAGACACTTTCTCATGCAATTAAATGTTTGCAGGTTACACACATAACGGCCTAGTAAAACTTACAGGCAAATGCACATATGACAGATTAGTGTGGAATTTCACAAATCTACATAGATAAAGAAAATCAAGCACAGATAAAACAGAGATGCATCAAATCAACTTCATTGTTTCATAATAACAAATGCATAAATTTACACATATAAAAAGCCTCCATAGGAGAGGAATCCGGGAGAAAATTACGGTGGAAGAGGCAGTGAAAATAGAGAGAACTGCTCTATGCATGAATCGCAGAAGATTACTGTAACTAATTGTTGTATGCTTAGTGAGCTTATTGCTAACACGCCCCCTTTAGTCTAACTAAGGAGACAAAATCCAATATAGCCAATCAAATATGGGTCCTGGCATCAAGGCCATTTTAGGTACCCATGTACATATAAAATTCCCCCACAAATATAGAGAGAATATAAGAAAAGAAGATATGAATCCCCCCATAATGAAAGAGCTCATGTACCAATGATGAACGCCTGAAGACAGAATATGATCCACTGCCTACAAATGATATTTCTCCCCTTAGGAAGAAAATGATCCACTGGTGATTGGAGAAGCCAATCCAAAAATATGGGTGATACTGGAATCCAAATCCAGATGATCTGTGCATCTGAAAACTGCTCACATGTCCACATGTTGGAAAGTGATGATGGCGATCCAAGGTCTTATGAAGATTGATATAGAGCAAGATGCGAAGGCGATGAAGATGGTGGGTGAACAACAATGATGTGGCTGTCAACAAAGAGGAGAGATAACTCCTGAAATGTATCCTCCAAATATGAAATTTGAGTCTCCATAAACAATTTTGAAACTCCTGTCAAGAGATCATCCTAGAAAGTTAAATTAGGAAGACTATGGATGCCCTGCTGCAAGAAGTCATTGGAAGCTTTCGAAGAAGCAACATAGAGCTTAGAAGTAGCAACACATGCAAGGACAAAAGACTGGTCCTCAAAGAGAAGACATATGTCCTCAATAGTGTCAACTAGATCATAAATGAGGGATTCTACAAACAAAAAGGAAATGTCTGGTAGAAATTGGTCCCAATAGACTTAATACAAAAGACATAAATGATCCTGCTGCAAAGAATCACTGGAGGCTCTGGAAGAAGCATCTCTAGAATCTAGATCTGCAACAAGTGGTGTTGCTAGGGAATCAGTGAACTGATCATCCATACAAGATGTGTCCACATTACATGAGGCAGCATAAGTCTCAATATCATCAATAGCCTAGTTTTCCAAGAAACATCACTTTCAAATGGAGATTCAATGTCTCCATACAACTGTTGGATGATGATCCAAGTAGTAAAAGGGCACTCAGTGTGTTCTATGTGATGTAGAGTATCCTCAGAAATAGTAAGACATATTAGTCCATAGACGATGTCATTATTATTAAACCATGCATTCTTTTCATCATAGTCACTTGGCTCAGGAACCAGTTCGAGGAGATATGGCAATAGATCCTGCTCAAGGTAGTGATTCTTTATCCCTTGTTTCTAAGACAAGAAATTCTCTGAATCTAGCCTAACAACAGAATGATGAAAATGATGTTTAAAAGAAATGATTAAATATTATATGCCTATTTTGTTTATATCCCTATTTTGTTTAGAACTTTGTTCATATAGACAATTAAAAAATTGTCAATGCTAATTAAAACAAAATTTTACATTGACCACTTAGGTCATGCCCTCTTGATTTAGGGCAAACTAGGATAGAAGTAATAACAAAAAGAAACATAGGGGCGGGGGAGACTCATTTGATCAGCCCTTGGTTAACGTGCATTGGCATGCCTGGTGAGTGTCAACCTACTTAAAGGGGCATCAGCTTTACCTAGTGGGCATCGACTTGCCTAGTGGTGAGTGTTTTGGACACCGCCCTGCCCTGCACCTTGAAAAATGTTCAGGCTGGTTCGGGCCTTCACAAAAGCTAATTGCAGGGTGAACACTCTGCACAAAGAAAAGATGTCTTTCTGCTCATCACTAGTACATGCCACAGTCAAACAAATATACCACTCTATTGATCGCTAGTGGATTCCACAACATTAGTATACAAAAACCTCAAGAAAAATTAGAAAAAGCACAGTTACCAGCATGTGCCCATGTCTTTTCCTTCTTGGATGACATTTTTCTATTGTAGAGTAGCATTCAATCTTGGTGAAACTCACAGAGCGACATTCTCTCTTACTGAATGGAAACAGCTTGTACTTATCTTAGTCGGCTCTGATACCATGTGGAATTTCACAGATCTACAAAGATAAAGAAAATCAAGCACAGATAAAACAAAGATGCATCAAATCGATTTCATTGTTTCATAATAACAAATGCATAAATTTACACATATAAAAAGCCTCTGTAGGAGAGGAATCTAGGAGGAAATTATGGTGGAAGAGGCAGTGAAAATAGAGAGAATTGCTCTATGCATGAATTGCAGAAGATCACTATAACTGACTATTGTATGCTTAGTGAGCTTATTGTTAAGGAGAGAAATTTACGCTAACAATTAGAGAATCCTTAGTAACATACCGGTGAATGTAATAAATGGTGGTAAGTCTGAGCTTGAAACCCTGATAACATCCTCCCTACCGTGCACATGAGCTACCTCCTCCAAGGCATCGTCCAACATTTTATTACGTTGGTGTGTGAAAGATGGAGAAATTCTCCTCCTAAAACCTCCACACAAGAAGCATCAAGCATGAAAAATACACTCTCCATGGGGAATGAGCCATTGTCTAGTAGAAACACTTATTTATTACCTTCTATAGAGCACCCCTTTTCAAATCATGTGTTCAGAGAAAAGTAGAAAATGCAATATATACAAAATAACTCCACTATCCCACTACCTCTCTCTTTTTCTAAAATTAGTAGGTTTCCTACTAAAAAGAATTCCTCTTTTAGATGTGTAACGACTTCTTGCATGTGGCCTAAAGTAGAAATTATTTAATAATGACATAACATAAAATAATCCTTTCAAATGCATTATTATGAATTTGCAATTGTAATCATAAATTTATTTACAACTATTATTTACAAAATTAATATTCTAAATCCAATAAACTAGCATATTTATATTTAAAAAAATATATCTAAAGTATGCCGAGATATATCCTTCTTGAGGTGCCTATTCTACTTATATGTGGTAAATTGATTAAAAAATAGGCACCTGGAGAAGGATATCTCTCAACATACTTTAGAGATATTTTTAATATATAAATATGCTAGTAGCATCTAGAGCCACAAGCCTAATTCTAACTATATTATATATCTTAAGAATTATTATAACTATATAATATAATATTATAATAAATGTTAGATATATTATTATAATATATTATATAATAATTATAATTATTTATTATATTAAAATATAATAATTATTATAATGAACTATATTAATTTTAAAGGTTTGAATGAAAGTTAGATTTAGAATTATGGTTTTGTTTAGGGATTGAGTAAGGATTACACTTATAAATAGGACTAGATATAGGGTTAGGCTTATAAATTATAACCGTAATTCTAACCCTAATTCTTTCCCTAATTGTAACACTAACCCAAACCCTAATCCAAAACCTAACTTGAACCATAATTATATTTGTAACCATAATCCTACCCTCAACCCTAACACTAATGTTAACCATAACTCTAATTCTAAACCTAACAATAACCCTAATTCTAACCTAAACCCTCAGCCCAATACGAACCCTAATTCTAAATCTAACCATAACCTTCACTTTAATACTAACCCTAACTATAAACCTAATTGTAACCCATTACTCTAATCGTACAAATGTAATTGTAACCCTAATTCTATCTCTAACCCTAACTGTGACTTGATTATGTAAGCATAGTTGTAACATCTAAACAATATTATTTTAATCATAATCTTAACCCTAACCTTAATTTACCTATAAACCTAAATCTCACCCAAAACCTAATCCTTATTATAACTCTAACACTAGTTTTAACCCTAATTCTCATTCTAATTGTCACCCTATTTCAAATCATAACCTTAATTCTAATTGTAATTCTAACCCTAATTGTAACTGTAATTCCAACCCTAACCCTAATTGTAACATTAAACTTAATTCTAACATTAAACCTAATTATAACGCTAACCCTAACCATAATTCTAACTATATCCCTCACCACAATGCTAATGTTAATCCTAACCCTAATTATAAGTACAATTCCATCCCTATTCCTAATTATAACCCTAACTTAATTCTAACATTAACCATAATTCTAACCCTAACCCTAACCCTAACCACAATGCTAATTGCAATCCTAACTCTAATTCTAACCCTAATCCTAATTCTCATTCTAATTCTCACCCTATTTCTAACTGTAAACCTAATTGTAATTGTAATTCTAACCCTTATCCTAACCCTACTTCTAACTACAATTGGAATCCCTACCCTAATTATTACCCTAACCCTAATTCTAACATTAACCCTAATTATAGTCCTAACCCTAATTCTAACCCTAACCCTATCCCCAACCCTAATTGTAATCCTAAACCTTACTCATATTATTACCCTAACCCTAACCCTAATTCTAACCCTAAACATTTCTCTAATTTTCACCCTAAGCCTAATCGTAATTCAATCCCTAACCCTAACCTTAATACTAAACATAACCCTAATTATAACCCTAACTGTAACTCTAATTCTAACATTAAAACCCTAATTTTAGTTGTAAGAATTCTAACCCTAACCTAATGCCAACCGTAATTGTAATCCTAATTCTACCCCTAGATCTACTTAACCCTAATTCTATTCCTAATTCTAACCCTGACCCCAACCCTAATTCTAACCATACTTCTACATATAGATATAAATGTAAATGGTCTTTGTTGTTTTATTTGTTGAAAGTTTGGTGTTCAAATTCAAGGCTTAATGTTTAGGCTTCACAATCATAGGCTCTTTACTTAAGTAGGGTTGAACATGTAGGGATGAGGATTTACAATACATGGTTTAGGGTTTTAGGTTGACACTTGAGGTCCAAATTTTTAATTCTATCGGTAACCCTAATTCTATCACTAACCTTGATTCCAGTTCTAACCCTAACTATAACCTTAATTCTAACCTTGACACTAATCATAACTATAACCCTTATTCTAACCCTAATCATAATTACAATGAAACCCATAACCCTAATTCCATCTCTAACACTAACCCCAATTATATCCCTAACCCTAATTATATCCCTAACCCTAAATCTAACCCTAACCCTAATTGTCACATTAATAGTAACCCTAATCCTAACCCTAACCCTTATTCTAACCCTAACCCTAACTAAAACTCTAACACGTAACCTAATTATATTTGTAACCCTAATTCTATCCCTAACTCTAATTGTATTGCTAAGCTTAATTTTATCCTTAACCCTAACCTTAATTATAACCCTAATTGTAACCATAATTCTAATCAAAACCCTAATTCTAACCATAACATAACCCTAATTATATTCCTAACCCTATTTCTGACCCTAACTCTAATTCTAACCTTAACCCTAATTCTATTTGTAACCCTAATCTAACCCTAACCTTAATTCTATCCTTAACTATAAGCCTAATTGTAATTGTAACCCTAATATTTTTTCATTATATATATTTGCCCTAATTTTCTCTCTCTAGATAGTAGTCACTACACAACACTTGATTAATATAAAATTCTATAGTTGATGTGATTAGATGTGTAGATTTTTTTTCAAAAAATTGATGTGATTAGGTGTGTTAATTTTTTTCATTAAATTAATTATTATATTTATTGTTTGTATGTATAAATTTGTTATTTTCATTCCCTTTGTAATTAATTACTTTTTTTAATGATTATAAATTTGAAGTATAAAAAATAGGACAACTATTTATCACTTTTTACTTGAATGAGATAAAAAATTGGTAATAACTATTTCATAATTAAATTGGGTGAAGTTTGAGATAAATATAGAATAATTTTCCCATAAAATAGGGAATGATGGAGAGAATATAGGGAAGAGAGGAAGAGACATTTAAGAAAGATAAGGGAGAATAAGACCCTCAATCAAGTATCCAATGGAATTATATCTTCTAAATCAATTAGCTAATTAAATTGTATATAATTTTTTTAATATATTTTTTTAAAATTCCATCATTATTTGAAGAAAAATTAATATAAACTGAATGCCCACACAATCAACATCCTTATCAATGGAAGGGTTTGTTAATTGGAAACTTTACAATTATTTCAAAAACAATAATAATTTTTATAGTTTGATTAATATAACTTTTAAAATAAAACACCACAACTGACAAAATGAATGAAATAAAAAAAATGAATATTCAAAGATAAATTGTAATCTGTTATCACTATATAAACATATACATGTTGGAGATAAAGCCTAGCTGCCCACAATTTCCTCTCATGTACTTTAAATCCTTTGGCAAGTGCTTTTACCCAACTTCTCAAAGAATTTGATAAAGTTTAATGGTTAAAGTTTTTTAAAACTTGAAAATTGTTGGATTATAGACAACACTGAGAGGGGGGGTGGTGAATCAGTGTTGTAGATAAAAAAAATTATTTACTTCTTATTAAAAACTTGAAAACATATAAAGTTATGATGCTGACAGTATGGTTTATCAAAGCAATAAATCAAATACTGAACAACAAATAAGACTGGATGTTTAATCATGAAAGGCAAATGAATCACACATCAATTGAGACCATGACACAATAAATTTCATGAGTGGAAAACCCTCAATGGGAAGAAAAACAATTTGGAAATTGCCTCACTGGCTTAATCATGAAAACACAAAATAGAGAGCCTCACTAACTTTTATGTCTCATTGACTTATTTCACTGCCTCACTGGCATTGTTTGTCTCACTAACTTAATCAACTATCTCACTGGCATTTTGATGTTACTACACCCTCATTGGCATTCATGGTAGCCTCATTGGATTTCATTGTAGTAACTACCTCACTGGCAATGATCATATTGTTTCACTGACATTATCACTTACAACTTCTCAAAGATTAAATGAAGATATACAATATAGAGGGTTTCTCTATTTCACTATAAAACATATCTCGACTATCTCATTTCATTTGAGACTCAAGAATCACAATCACAAAATGTGCACATACAACTTATCAATTCAAAAATGATTTTGCATTAAGACACGGTGTTGCTATCTCAATGATATTACAAGGAAGTACAGTACCATAGACATCTCAACAAAGTGTATCATTTTATATTGTCTCTACATTTTCTTTTTCTTTTCATTAAACAATTTATATAGGTAACTGTTTGTCTCAAACTGCCTATAGTAGGTTTCATTCTAGTCAATAACTGTCATGGTAAAGAGGTCGAAAAAAGATCTAAGTTTGTGTGAAATATGTTATTAACGACACTTAACAAAACCCTTATTCACTGTAAATGAGTATTACAAGCATTACAAACCCTAACCACGTTTGCATATAGGTTTAATGAAATAGCTTCATATTCGGTCATGTAACAACCCTTGACTTTGTTTACACAAAGGATTAGCAAAAATCCTTCATACAGTTTAGAAATAAAGCTTCTAATTAATAGTGTAACTAAGCCCACAACAAAATATCTGTATTTTTATCATGGAACATTATTAAAAAGAAAATAAACCTATTTTATTTTCCTGAACAACCCATTTCATAACTAAACTTATTTGTTTAAGTAGATGCAACAACAATAAACCTTAACAAGAACACCATTAACCCAAGAAAGAAAGATAACACTTGTCAATAGCTGACAAAAACACCAAATTCTATGTTGTTCCCTCCAGTTGTGGCAACCAACATAACTGTCTGAGCTTGTTTGCTCTTTTCCACTTCTCACACTTAGCTGAGCTTTGTCAAATCAAACATTGAAGCCTCATGATTTCATAGAGTATTCATCATATATCTCAAACCCTAAGCGAACTCTCATATTCCAAACTCATACATTGCAAAATGAACAATAAAGAAAACTTTTTCAACATTATAACAATGTTACCGAATGTCCCTATTTTCCCTAAAAGGGCGGATAACTCTAAATTCAAACTGATAATCTTTTAACTACTATGAATGCCGAGACCTACTGGTCAAGTCAATCACTTATATGACCTTTGAACAAGGTAAGCACTTTATAACATTGATTTATGCCTTTCAAAATATAACATAAGCATAGAATGTGAATGCCTAAAACAATGTCTTTTCACTTTTCAAAATCAACTTAGATAAACATTAATAACCTTTATGCTTTTCAAGCCAACTTAAGAATGCCCTTTATCACCTTCACCTTTAAATGGAATATAACTTTCTCAACAATCATGAACTGATCACCAATGATTGTGCCCATTTGCCAAACTGCCTAAACAACATTATGTACCTATTTGACATCCATGCCAACTGCCAATGTCAATTAGGGTCAACAAACTCCACCTTTGGCAATGATGTCAAACACTCTATATAAAATTACCTTGCAACTAGAATCAAAGTTGTTTAAGCACATAACGAGTCCATCATATATGATAAACTATGATAGCATACAAGAGCAAATGTTTGGAACATGCAACATATGTCAGTATAGCTAGAAAATATGTAGCATATACCAGCATGTCACATTTTTCAGCAATTGGATACCAATAGAGAAAACATGTAAATCATAAACCACTATCCTATAGAACATCAATACATCATATATCTCCTCATCATAAGTAAAAAAGTATCATAAGAACTGACTGAAACTAAAATATAATGAGCCTCAAGAAATGACTACAACATGAAGTTACCAAGAATGTACTACCTCATACATTATGTCCCCATGACTGATCAAATGAATGGAAATATGAAAGTAATGCAACAATAATGAATGAACATTTAATAAGCATCAAACCATAGCATCAATAGTCTGTAACACTCTATAACTTTCTCCCCCTTTTAACAACAATGCCAAAGAAGAGCAAAGACTAAGAAAGAGAAGACATTACCAACTCCAGTATCAAGGACCATCAGAATGTTAAAAAATCAATTTTATTATGCTGGTGCTATCCTTATCTGGCTGTCAAATCATCAATGGAAGCATTGCCAATACCAACAAAAGGTGTCAATAGTGTATAAAACACATAATCATCAATTGAATCAACTGAAATAGAAAAAATTAGATACCAAAGAAATGTACAACCACCAAAGATTGTGAAAACTATGAATGTACAAATACTCCTCATAAAATTGTCAAATGAAACAACAAATCTATCAAAGCATTGAAATAATAACTATAAAATGTTGTCAGAACCACAATCACCAAACTTCCATGCCAACTATCACTGTAAACCCACATGGTACAATAACATGAAAAGAGATCACAAACTAAAACAGTAGGTGAATCTTGTTAATCACTTGCCACATTAATGCATCATACATACACAATGAGCATAACAACAAAAGATGAAAATATCAGGGATAAATAATAGGCTTAGAAGCTCCCCTTGAAACCAAGATCCTCCTCTTTGAGGTACCATTATAACTACATCAACTGTGCCTTTGGATGTAAAATCTAAAACTTCAACCACTGAGATTATTTAGACCTCTATTATTGACCACTAAGAAGAAGATTTTTCTCCTGTCATGAGAATTGTCAATCACACAAGATCACTTGCTCAAAAACATCACACTCAACTTGTTCCATTGAGAAGAAAATTTTTAAGACTGTCACTGTGCCTTGCACATCCTGCAATCCTGACACTATATGGTAGAAAAATAGAAGACACTATCAGCACTGTCACTATGTGTCAGAGCATGGAGCACCACCATTGTCAAAGTGCAAATCAAACTATCAAATATGAGATGAACAATTTTTTCAGTCACCAAACTTTCCATAAAGTAGACCTTGCACTGCCCTTGACTATCATGAACATATCTCTTAACACCATCAATCAACAAGGATGATTAACAAGGAGAAAGAAGCACCTCCTGAAGTGCCATATCATGTTATGAGGACAAAGTAACTCCTTACCCAACATCAGATAGTTGTATCTGAATGCAACTCTTAGCTTAATACAATTTCACAACAAATAAATGACAAACATGTATCCTCTACATTGTGAATTGTGTGAGCATAGAAACATGATAAACACACACTATTCTGACATGCCTGATAGAGTTTTAGGTCACTGTTTTGTCCCTCCTAACATAATTTATATGCTTCTCTTTTAAAAAACAACATACAATTTCTAATTATAACCAAATCTATTAATCTTGAACCCCTTTAAAACCTTTTTGTGTTTGCATCGTTTTCTATGAGCACCCATGTTCTAGAGTGGATTCTCAGATATTAAAACCAATGGCACTCTTCAGATGTTATCCAACTTTTACAACAATTACATACTTTCCTTGATACCCTTGGTTCCTTTGGTGTCTCCAACTATCTCAGAGTTGTCTTCACCTATCTTTCTGCATGCAAACCCTTGCTGAAATCTCCTCTTATTTTCATAACATTACCCCTATTTAAATCCTCTACCTTAACATAAATCTTGAAGATCCTTGTGCACTCTATGTAGGGCTCTTATTAGTAAGGTATCCTTCATTTGTAATACTTTGTCATGCAGGAGAACAATAGGTATAGTGATTTAACACTCCAAATATCCTTGTAAGATTTTGAACTTCTCTCATTATTTCTATTGGTGACCTCTTGTCTTTGAATCTTAGACTACTTAGCAATTTTGTAGCATTCAAGATCTCTGCCTTCAAACTCTTCATTCCTTGATCCTCAAGATATGAATCCTTCATACTGATTTGAAACAACATTAACCAACATATCTTTGTCATCTTTGATGATTAACATCAATGATAAACATACCTCCTTTAATCAATCTCCTGAGATCTTATGTTATGAACACCATGATATAGTTCTATCTTCTGATGATGTACAAGTCTAAACAAATTCACACTAAACATAGTCATGGTACCATAGTATTTCAAAAATCAATCATCCACTAAACTTGTGACATATGATATGGAGATGAGTATTAATATGAAAATCAAATCTTTGACCAATCTTGCACTTTGAATCACTTCAATTAACTGTCTATGTCTTTTTTACTATTCTGGATCATTTGAACTTATACAAGCATCAGCATGATCAGAAATGATAAGTCTAGGTGCATCAAATCAAACTCAATGAAGATAAACTTCATCTTTAAGATTTGTATCAATACCAAACTATCAAAGTACTTGAGTGATGCAATCCACAGTCTATGACAAACATAACATTCTTCAAACAACAACCAATAATGGAACTGATACATATCACAAAATTGTTCACAACACTTCTCAAGTGTTGTTTATGGGGTTGAATGATAATACATTAATCAAATCCTGAGCCTCTACTCATTCTTCTCTTTATGCACTTATGGATGTCACTTGTGCAGTATGCACAAGCTCAGAATCTTTCTTCTCTTTTTCTTGTTTCCTTCTCCAAATTGTTATAGTCCCTATTTTCTTGTGATGATTAAAAGGTTTCACTAAATTAATACTACAAAATAGTGCTCTATGTCCAAACTTATGACACCTATAGCATCTGATTTTATGACCAACATGAGGAACAAAAGCATATTCCCTTGACAACCAAAAAGAACTTATATGATCATATCTTGTAGGTACCCAACAATTTCTTTCTTTATGACCAACTTTATTATAGTTATAACAAACATTGTTATAGTCCTGATTTGTCAAACTATTAGAACTCTTATCCTTATCCCATCTGGGACTAATTCTTGAGTGAGTTCTACAATCTCTAGCTCTATGACCATAAAAACTGACAAGAATAGCAATAACCATGAAACTGAGAGTAGTTGTACCTGAAAGGTGGAGGTCTTGAGGGCTAGTTTGTTCTTCTACCTTCACCAACACATTTATCTTCCGTCTTAGCTACAGGAGTAGTAGTATGATGACTCAAATCTATCTTTTTCCTAGGAGCATCTCTTGTCTTGGAACATTCTCCTTTCTCATAACCCAAACTTGTAGTGTCCTTGTGGTACTTTTGCTTGTTCAATATGTCATTTAAACATTTAGTACTTTTTCAAATTGAATATTCTTATGCAACTTTGAAGATGCCTTTTTCAAATCTATTCTCGAAGAGACTATTTCTTTCTCTAGTTTTAAGCATTTAATTGTTTTGACTTCAAGGTCAGATCTTGTAAAATCAACTTCTCTTTTGGATTCTACAACTTCAATTTGTAGACTAATAATCAGTTTATTAGACTCCTCAACTTGAATCTTTAAGTTAACAACCTAATTTCTACCTCTTCAAACTCTGAAGAAAATTTTGCAAAATCTGAACATATGTTGTCTTTGGAATCTTTTTCTTGTTGAAGTTGGTCTTTTAATTTCTGATTTTCTTTACTGAGTTGCTTGATTGTATCTAGAGCACACAAGAGTTCACCTTCTAAATCAACTTCACACTCATGTTCATCATAGTCCTGTTCATAGTCATCTACATCTACAAAGAGATATCTTTCCTTATCATCAATCTCAACAACATAATCATCTTGTTCTTGTTCACCTATATTAGCAATGAAATATTCCTTTTTATCAAAACTCTCAACTGCAGAAGTATTCTCTTTATCACATTTTGTATCAACATTTAGGGGTGACTCATGTAACAACTCATCACATGACTTGATTGGGGTTTGCTGCACAACCTTTTGCTTGGCATCTTTCTTTTCTCTATTTCTTCTACACTTTCCCATGGTACTCCACTATCAAGACCTACGCAAGCTTGTTAGACTTCTATAGGGAACCTATGCTCTGATACCACTTGTTGGAGTACAGACAACACTGAGAGGCGGGGGGGTGAATTAATGTTGTAGATAAAAACAATTTATTTACTTCTTATTAAAAAGTTGAAAATAGAAAGTTATGATGTTGATAGTAGGCTTTATCAAAGAAAGAAATCAAATACTGAACAACAAATATGACTGAATGTTCAAGCATGAGAGGCAAATGAATCACACATCAATTGAGACCATGAAACAATAAATTTCATGAGTGGAAAACCCTCAAGGGGAAGAAACACCACTCAAAAATTGCCTCATTGGCTTAATCATGAACAACACCAAATATAGAGCCTCACTGGATTTTATGTCTCACTAACTTATTTCACTGCATCATTGGCATTTTGTCTCACTAACATTTTGTTCAAAACCACCTCACTGGCATTCCTCATTGGCATTTTGATGTTACTACAGCCTCACTAGCTTTCATGGTAGCCTCACTCAATTTCATGGTAGTAACTACCTCACTAGAAACATAAGCCTCACTCGCAATGATCATATTATCTCACTGACATGATCACTTACAACATGGTTTTTTTGTTTCATTGTAAAACATATCTTGACTATCTCATTTCATTTGAGACTCAAGAATCACAATCACAGAATGTGCACATACAACTTATCAATTCAAGAATAATTTTGCATTAAGACAAAGTGTTGCTATCTTAATGATATTGCAAGTAAGTACAGTACCATAGAAATCTCAACAAAGTGTTTATCATTTTATAATGTGTCTACATTTTCTTTTTCTTTTCATTTAACAGTTTATATAGGTAACTATTTGTCTCAAATTGCCTATAGCTGTTTTCATTTTGGTCAATAACTGTAATGGTAAACAGGTCGAAAAAAGACCTGAGTTTGTGTGAAATATGTTATTAACAACTCTTAACAAAACCGTGGTTCACTGCAAATGAGTATTACAAGCATTACGAACCCTAACCACATTTGCATATGCGTTTAATGAAATGGCTTCATATTCGGTCATGTAACAACCTTTGACTTTGTTTACACAAAGGATTAGCAAAAATTGTTCATACAGTTTAGTAATAAAGCTTCAAATTAACAATGTAACTGAGCTCACAACAAAATGTCTATATTTTTAATGGAACAGTATTAAAAAGAAATTAAATCCATTTTCTTTTCCTTAACAACCTATTTCATAACTAAACTTCTTTGTTTAAGTGGATGCAACAACAATAAACCTTAACAAGAACACCATTAACGTAAAAAGGAAAGATAACACCTATCAATAGATGACAAAAGTACCAAATCCTGTGTTGTTTCCTCTAGCTATGGCGACCAACATAAATGTTTGAGCTTGTTTGCTCTTTTCCACTTCTCACACTTAGCTCAACTTTATCAAATCAAACACTGAAGCCTCATGATTTCATAGAATATTCATCATATCTCTCAAACCCTAAGTGATGTCTCATATTCCAAACTCATATATCACAAAATGAACAATAAAGAAAACTTTTTCAACATTATACCAATGTTACTGAATGTCCCTGTTTGCCCTAAAAGGGTTGGTAACTCCAAATTCAAACTGACAACCTTTTATCTGTTATGAATGTTGGGACCTACTGGTCAGGTCAATCACTTATATGACCTTCAAATGAGGTAAGCGCTTTATAACATTGATTTATGCCTTTCAAAAATATAGCATAAGCATAGAATGTAAATGCTTAAAACAATGCCTTCTCACTTTGCAAAATCAACTTAGATAAACATTAATAACCTTTATGCTTTTCAAGCCATCTTATGAATGTCCTTTATCACCTTCACCTTTAAATGAAATATAACCTACTCAAAAATCATGAATTGATCACCAATGATTGTGCCAATTTGCTAAACTGCCCAAACAACCTTATGTACATTTTTCACATCCATGCCAATTGCTAATACCAATCAAGGTCAACAAAAATAAGATGATTATTTATTATTTTTAAGAGAGAATGACATGATTGGTGAAATGGATAGCTATAATTAAATGTTAAATGTTGAAAATAATAATTTTACACTTAATTATATGTAAAAAATAAAAAATAATAATATTTTTTTAACTATGATTCCATATTTAAAAATAACTCAAATTATAAACTTTCTACTTAAAAAAAACATTTTAACCCATTGATCTTTAAGTGAAGAATGATACCATCATTGTGCTTTTGAATTGCTTCATATATTTCAAATGTTTTACATCTCTAATTTATTGAATTTCACGACACATTTTTTACTTCCCTAATAGTGGGGTTAATTATTTTCAGCAATAAACCAAAAAATAGTGAAAAGGTTGTGAGAGTATCAAAGGAACTTCACATGTGCCTCTATTTTTAATATTTACCTTTCTTTTTTCAAAGAGGTTTCTAGGAGAAAGGGAACCATTAAAAAATTGCAGGGTTTTAAGCATTCTTGGGAAGTATTTTGTTCTATTATTTTCACTTTAAATCCTCCCAGGATTTGAATTTAGTTCAGCAGAAGTTCTTTTCACCGTGGTAGACTTTATCAAGAAGACTTACTTAGTATTTTGTTCTATTATTTTCACTTTAAATCCTCTAAGGATTCAAATTTAGTTCGGTAGAGCCTCTTTCCATCGTGGCAGACTTTATCAAGAAGACCGACTTTGTGCTAAATTGTTTTAGGGTTTCATGGGAAGGAAAGTGGAAAAAGAATGTCTAAATTTATGAGCCAACATAATTTGAAGAATAATTTTAGGCATAAATACAGTCTTTCAGAGCCACAAATGCAGAGCCAGAGCTTTCCACAACTCTTTTCATGGGTGTGCCAGTCACCCCACACAACAAATGCCTTGTTGCATTTCCAGCCGAGGAGGGCCTTCATCATCTTGTGCTTGTAATGAGTCTGCAATGTGTGGAATTTAATATGTTTTCCTAAGCTATTTTTAATTCTCATTTATTATTCTTTGTTTTTTTAAGATTTTATTATTTTGTTGGAATCTAAAAATATATAGATGAAAATTTGTCTATTATTTATTTATTTTAATTTTATTATTTTTGTTTACGGGTTACTTGAGTGTTTCCACTGTAGAACACCTCTCGGCATAATAATGCAAATATTTCCCATGCAAAAAATAATTTATGCAAGATTAACTAAATGGTGTGTGCTCAGATTTCCTTCACATCAATTCATCTTCAGTCGACTAAGCACCCTCTAACTCGATGATACTCTCCCTCTGTTGAGAGAGCATTCCTGTCACAAACACAATAGAACTAAGTCAACAACCATTTAAATAATATTAATAATAATATATATTAAATGTTAGAAAATAAGGGTTGTGATAGGTAACAACAAAATCATATTCATTTTTGTTGTCCTCACCTATACTCTGGGCACAAGAACAATTTGTTTTACCTATTATGGGGGATACATATTACCAACATTTAGGGTAAACATCCTACATATATATCTGTTCTAAGAACCTTTTCATTTTTCTATCTCCTTTCATCTACCTTCAAATCAATTGCATACACTTCTTACATGCAATAATTTAAGGAGGGCATCGATCTATCAATTACACATTTTGGCATGCTTTCCTAAAATATATAATTTGTGGTCCCAAGTATAGAGTATGCTTCGACACAAGCACCTTTATTAAAATCAACTAGCAATAGAGCATGTTAATACATGTACGATTCATAATGTCAAATGATTCTCATGATTCCTAGTGATAGAATTAGTGAGATCCTAAATCATTTATTTTTCCTTTGTATCAACCATTTTCTTTCCCTTTCATCTACATTAGTTTATTCTTTTTGAATCAAATATATCACTAATTACATTCTTCATGCCATAAAAAATTTCCTTTTTAGTAATTCTATTTTATATGTTGTTTATCTTTTTGATATACATGGTTGTTATCTTCTAACATAGTTGTTTTGTAGGTTTTATTTTTTCTAACATGTTTAGTAGATATTAGTGAGGGGGTATGGATTCTTCACTTGAAGACTATTGTGTATCATTTTCTATATCCTTAAAACATTCAATATTTTTTTCATTTTTATTTATGTAATTTAACATAGCTAATATGACCTAGTGACATCAACCCAGTAAAGTGGGGGTAAAATCTAAGGTCAAAATTTTCATACCCTACAATTTTGCCACTACAAATTGTCCTTATTTTTTGTCTCCATTCCTATACTATGTTTTAGGAACCATTTTAACCATCTTTCCTAGCTTGGTTCCTAATCTAGATACCATGTTTTGTTTGTTTATGTGTTGTTATGTATTTTTAATATTTCTTGTGTTCAATGTGAACATTTTGTAATCTTTCTTGTTTATTTTTTCTTAGACATTAGTGTAATCAAGTGAACATATACATGGGCATGCTTATGTCCCATAACTTTATGACCATATGAGCTTTACTTGGAATTCAAAAATTATTTTTTCAACTTCCATTTACTTTATAATTGACATTCACCCAACCATTCAAGTTTTTGATAGTCCTTTCTTGAATTATTTGACAAAAATAGCCTCTTACATGATTCATATCTTGATTTTAAATTCTTTATTCCCTTTTCATTCTTTCTAAACTAGTTTTTGTCTCCAAATCTTCTCCTCTTCCAATCATTGTCAACACTTCATAGCATGCTAGACATCTACAATAGCTCTTTGGTTTCGTGAGCATCCTCCACTACTATTGTGAAAATTTCTACACACCATTTGTCTTGATTTTCTTGGGATAGTTTGTTGTTCTCCTTCACTTTCCTTTTTATATCTATATTGTATTATTCACATGGTGTTTTTTGATTCTACATATTTCAACTCTCTTCCATACATTTAGATCATATAGCTACAAGGAAAAACAACATAAAAGTAAAATAACATAACATATCGATAAATGTGGGGAAAACCCTTTCAAGATAAAAACCCTTCACTCTAAAGTAACTAAATGTATTATTTGTTCATCTACATAGTTAGAATACACTTGTAGAGTCTAACCCTTTCCATGAATATTACCAAGAATATATGTTGAGAAATTTTGGTAGCATAGCAATATTTACAAAACTCACTATGAAACCTCCATGTCAAACACCCAATAAATAAGAGAAGTAATACATGAAAACATCAAATGGTAACTAGGAAACTATGATTTGAAACCACCCTTGAAATGTGGCATCCAAATGTCTAGTCAAAATCTAATTCCCAAATCCCAAGATGAGTCCACACATTAAAAATAACATATTTGTTAGAACATAATGTTATTAGGGGTCATACCCTTATAACATTTATATAATGTTATAATATAAGGTTATAAAACCTAATGTTACAAAGCATATAGCATTTAATAGATAGTAATCTAATAACTACTAGATTATTAATTATTTACAAATGGTTACTTTGAATGGGTGTGACTAATACTGTTTAGGTATTATGCCACCCCTTCTTTATTTAAGGAGGTTCTATCTCATATGAGAGGTGTGTATTTTGGAGTTTTATAGTGAACTATATCACTATGCACATGAGGTATTATTGGCCATGTGGAAGTATGTAGAGGAGTATATCCCTAGGTTCAATCTATTTATTAATAGACTATTATTTCTAAATGTTTTAATGAAATGATGTTTTATGGGGTTTTTTACCCGAGAGGGTTTTCCCCATGTATATCTTGTGTAATGTGTTAAATCTATGCTTGTATAATTCTCTTTTTATATTTATTTTATATTATTTATATAATGATTAGTATCCTAAGATCCTAATTTCTAACACGGTATTAGAGCAAATTAGGCTATACTAATTATTTTTATAGGTTATACTACAAGATATGTAGAACTTGATGGGAAAGCTCCTTATACTCAATCAACACATATGCAAGGCCATTTGTGAAATACATTTCATTTGCCTATTCTATTGTTTAAAATGAATTCATCAAAGCCAATTATGGAAATTCTAATCATTTTTGTAGGGGATATATGAAAGAATTGTTCATACGAACCTTTCCTAACATACTCATAAAATTCCCTGAAATGGCCTCTTCTCTTACTAAATGGTTTTATCAAGATTTTTTTCACTACAACTAAATCACAAAAACATTCAAGATGGAGACATCATTATAAGGTTGTAATAGGAAGTACCAAATAGGGTCACTATAATTCACATCAGAAGCAATCTACAACTATATGGCACTTGAATTTTGAATTGGTTCTAAGTGGGAATGGATGGTGACAATCCAGGGGGGGCCCGTGACCCAGTCCCCTCCCTTGACCCCATGGGGTGCTGCTGATGGCACAAGATGTCAGAGGAATCACGTGGTTTCAACCTTGAAGCTAGATCCCAAAAAGTGGAAGGAGGCACTTGTGGGTGCTTCCAATGGCTTTGCTCAGACTCCACTAACCCAACCAATTTTTTTAGAGGTGGATGCTTCTAAGGCACTTAAACTACCAATCCAAACATTGTTGCAGGTTGTGGCATCAATGGACAACACTCTGGTGGGGAAGTTCTTCACCTTCCAATTGAATATTGACCTGGTTCTCTACTGGATGATGAATAAATGGACTATTAAGGGGAGTGTATCAGCCAGCGCAATGGCAGGAGGTATATTCTTGTTTAAGTTTCTCAGGAGGATATGCTATCAATTTTGGCAGGTGGTCCATGGCTATATGGAGAACACTCCTTATCTCTATGCAAATGGAAGGCTCACTTTGACCCAAAGGCTTACCTTAATTAGTTAGCACTGGTGTAGGTTAGGTTGTCATGTCTCCCCTTGGGATTCTAGGATGAGGAAATCTTTGCATGGATAGGCAACACTTTCGAGGACTATGTAACTATTGCCAATGTTACAAAGGCTAAGGCGAAACTTGTCTATACCTGATTCTATGTGAATGAGGACATTTTTAAAGTTATCCCCACTTCTATTATACTGGAGTCCTAGTTTGGAAAGTGGACTCAGAGTATCCAATATGAAAACTCTCGAGCTTTCTGCCAAAACTGCATGAAAGTTGGCCATGTCTTTACTCAATATAGGGCTCCAAATCGCCACCTTCCCCCGAAGTCTAAGGAGGTCAAGGAATTACTGGAGGACTACCCCTTCAAAACTGATATTTTAGAAATTGTTGACTCCCCCCAGCTTCACCAGGGAAGGAGGAGAACTTGGATACCCCAGGGGAAGCCATGCAATAGGATCCCCCAACAACACAAGGAGTTCTACAGCAGACTCTGGTCTCTCCAATTCAAGTGGAGGAGAACCTAGAGGGTATTGAAATATCTTTCATTATAGATGAGGGGACCCAAATGATGAATGGTGAGAAGCCGGTGGATCCTCTTATTATTCAAGAGATTGTTGCCTCTGGTATCAATGGATAGGACACAATGGAAGAAGGAGAAATAGGGTTGGCCCCTGTCACCAGGAGAGTGCTATCTCGCAACAGAGAAAGGTAAATGAAGCTCATAGCCTTGGTGATCAACTCAGGTTCCTCAAACACAAATTGAGACCTTCGGTAGAGAACATCTCCGCATACCTAGGGGCTAGTTCAAGAGGAGAAGTGAGGGATTTGGAGGGATGGTCTATTACGAAGAAGAAGGGGAAAGGTAGTTGTCAGAAGACTGGTGATGTTGGGGTAGATAGCAGCAAAGGAAGGCCATCTCACATGAAGACCAGACAGAAAGAGATGGAGTAGGAGATTGCTAGGGGAAAACAATCCACCTTGGTGGCCCCTCCTACAAAGAACAAAATATGAGAATCATCTCTTGGAACATAAGAGGGCTGAATATCCCTCATAAATAGTTTCTTGTTAGGAACTATATTTTTGATAACAAAGTTGATATCCTTATTTTATAGGAAATTAAAATGACAGAGGAGAACTTCAGTACTTCTCTTAAGAACATTTGGCCTAATGCAAAATACGCTATTAGTGAGGCTATTGGGGCTTTAAGAGGCATTTCTACTCTATGGAGGCAAGATGTTATCGGTAACTTTATCTCCTATTCAAAGCACCATGTTAAAGTTTCATTTCATTATCTTCATGAATGGTGGACACTGATCAATGTTTATGCTCCCAATACTCGTAGTAGCCGAAAGGATGTTTGGGAATGTTTGGTGGATAAAATCAAGAAAAATAGAAGAACTAACTGGATGGTGGTAGGGATCTTAACACCCCCTTATATCCTTTAGAGAAATTAGGGGGCCTTACGGACTATTCTGACAGTATGTCTGAACTTGCTGATTTTCTTTCGAATGCAGGCCTCATGGATGTGGATCTGTTAGGGCAGACCTTCACCTAGTCTAATAGGAGGCAAGGGAGTAATCTAATATAGGTAAAGCTTGATAGGTTCTTAATCTCTTCTTACCAGACTATAATGAATGGGCTGCATCTGTCAACCCTCCCCAAACTTGGCTCAGACTATAGCCCCCTTGTGCTTAACTTGATTGGAAAGGGTTGGAAAGGTCCTTTTCTGTTCAGATTTTAAATGATGTAGGCCCTACTACCAGACTTCAAGAATTGCCTGTCAAACTAGTGGAAGATCCCAGTCCAAGGGCCAATGATGTTTAGATTGGCTATGAAGCTAGCCAATGTGAGAAACAAGGTGAAAGGCTGGAATAAGTTCACTTTTGGTAATGCTTTGAGCAAGAAGAAAAACATTATGGAAAAATTGAAGGATGTTTAAAGTAAAATGGAGCAGGGGGACATATTGGAGGATTGTTAATAACTGGAAAGGAATCTCTCAAAGGAATGGACCCAAACAATCAAAGAAGAGGAAGTTTACTGGAAGCAGAAGTCTAGAGTTCAATGGCTAAAGGAGGGGGATAGGAATACCTCCTTTTTTCATCAATCCACTCTTAGACATAGAAAGAGAAATACCATCAGGTCACTTAGAGGTGACAAAGGGAGACTAATTGAAGAGGAAGAAGAGAAGGGGGACCTGGGGACTAAGTTCTTTGAAACCTTGTTGGTAGAACAATAGTCTAATATTCCTGAGGTAGAAATGAACTCTCTCTTGGAGGAGGACAACTACTTAATGACAAAATCTATTACCATGGAGGAGGTTAGAATTATGGTTTTCTCCATGGGTGTGTTTAAAGCCCCGGGCGGCCCTGATGGGTTTCCCATGGCTTTCTTTTAGACTTTTTGGGAGATTGTTCGTAATGATGTTTTTTTTGTGGTCCAAGATTTCTTCAAGACATGGAGACTCTTATGGTAGTTGAACAACACCTTTATTTCCCTAATTCCGAAGAAATCCAAGGCCAATGCTATGACAGACTTTAGACCCATCAGACTTTGTAACATGATTTAGAAAGTATTCACTAAAATCCTGGTTCTTAGGCTACATCCTTTGGTGGATAAACTCATTGCCCCTAACTAGAAGGGATTCATCTTGGGTAGGCAGATTCTTGATGTGGCAATCACCACTCATGAAATTACTCATTCTATTCATAAGAGCAACACCCCAGGTATGATTTTCAAATTAGATATTTTCAAAGCTTATGATAGGGTCAACTGGGACTTTTTATTAAGAGTTCTTAGGAAATTTGGATTTAATGAGAGAATTTTAAACACTATCAAGGGATGTATATCTATAGTTAGATTCTCAGTTCTATTTAATGGATCTCCAAGAGGTTTTTTTCCATCTGAAAGAGGCATTAGACAAGGTAACCCTTTGTTACCCTACCTATTAATTCTAATTGCTGAGGTTTCGAGGAGAAATGCTTGTAAATTGTTAATGTAGAGGACTCTCCGCGGGATCACACCAGCTTCAACAACTCAGAATTTAGTTCTCCAAGAATTTGTTGATGACACTATTCTGTTTGGGTTAGCTTTAGTAGTGGAAGGTAGAAGGTGGAAGGAACTTTTAAAGAGCTATTAAAGAGCTTGAGGTCAGAGCATCAACTTTGAGAAAAGCCACATCTATTTCCTGAACACTCAAGTTGATCTTTAGTAGAAAATCACCAGAATCCTAGGTTGTTCTAGTGAAAGGCTCCCAGCTACTTACTTGGGCCTTCCCCTCACCACTTCTAAAGTTTCTATAGATTTTTTGAAGGTGCTGGTGGAAAGAACTCAGAGAAAACTAGTTGGGTAGAAGGGTGCCCCTTTGAGTCAGGTTGGGAAGTTCCAACTCCTCAAAGCCTCTCTTTAGGGGATGCCCAATTATGCGCTAAGTCTCTTTAAAATGCCTAAGAATGTGGTGGATAAGACTGAATAGATTCAAAAAATATTTCTATGGACTGGAGTGGAAGAGAAAAAAAGAATGGCTCTTGTGAGTTGGGAGAAAGTTTGTACTTCAAAAGGACAAGGAGGATTGGGCCTAGGAAGAATCCACTTGATGAATAGAGCAGTGCTGGCCAAGATTGGATGGAATCTTGTTCAAGGCAATACTGATTGGGACGAGATCATGACAGCCAAATACCTTAATGGAGACCAAGGTAGAAGATTCCTGTCTGAAGTAAGTCTCACCAAAGGCTCGGTCATATGGAATGGGACTATCAAAACTAGGAGTCTTATTTGACAAGGCCTAAGACGGAGGATTGGTGATGGTAAGGAGGTTGATTTTTGGAAGGATCAATGGTTGAAGGACAAATCGTTGATCGAGTTGGATTGTGGTAGGATAGTGAATAGACTTGGTGAGGCTCATGGCTTCAAAGTTGCTAACTACATAAGGACATATGGAGGTCTCTGGAGTTGGAAGGAAATTTCAATCCATGCTCATGATGTAGTGAGGGGATGATGGTGGCTCACCAACTCTAAAAAACTCTGGAAGATTATAGACTCCCACTTTTTCCAAGAGGGACAAGATGGTTTGGGATAAAGATAAAAAGGGATTGTTTACTATCAGAAGTGCTCATAATCTGCTGTTAGACCCGGGAGGGGATGGTGTGGAGAAAAATATGGATCCCCAAACTTCTCCCCAAGGTCAATTTCTTTTGGTGGACTTTAATGCATTATAAGGTCTTGACTATGGATAATCTAAAAAAAAGAGGTTTCCAAATGCCAAACAGATTCATTCTCTGTGGTTTGGAGGAGGAGTTGGTGACTCATCTCTTTCTTCATTGTAATTTTGTATGGGATGTTTGGGGGTTTATCCTCCAAAAACTGAACCTTAACTGGTTATGGAATGCTAATATGGAAATGTTGATTCAAGAATGGAAGTCCCCATGTAGCCTAGTGCTTCTGAGTTCAAAAGAACTTTGGAACTAAATCCCCCCCATTTGTCCTGGAGCCTATGGAAAGAATGAAATAATAGAATCTTTAGGGAAAAGAATAGAACCCCGTTGGAAGTTTTTCAATGTTTCTCCAAACTATTGATTGAGAACATTAATTCTTGCAAGTTTAAAGCTGCGGATAGCCACCTAGGAAAAGAAGAGATAAGTATGATGAAGAATTGGAATTTTAATTCCTACCAGGTGGACACAACCAAGAAGTTACCCTGGGCTAAGACCAAATGGACTCCACCACAACAGTGGTGGTTCAAGCTTAACTTTGATGGCACGACCAAAGGTAACTCGAGTGCTGGTAGTGGTGGAGGTATTATAAGAGCTGATGATGGGATTGTTATTTCTGCTTACTCTGGAGGGATAGGTATTAAGAAAAATAATGAAGCAGAAGCTATGGCTATGATCTGGGGAATTAATCTTGCTATCTCAATGAACATACAAAGACTACACATTGAACACAACTCTCATCTTGTTGTCAATGTTGCCCTTGGCTTATCTCAGACAAGGTGGAATCTGGAGGACATCATGGGGGACATCAGGACCCTCCTTAATGGTTTTGAGGAGTATAGGATTATCCATATTTATAGAGAGGGTAATGATGTGGTTGATGCCTTGGCTAATGCGGGCAATGACAAGAATGGGTGGCGGTGTTGGAGGAACACCCTTAGTTTATCTCAAGAGATCCTCAACCTCATTGTGCAAGATGGAAATGATCATGAAGTTAAGTGGTTAGTGATGGTGGCCAACCTCTGTTACCAGGGTGATGGGGTGTCAGAGTTCTCTTCTCCAATTGGTCAAATAGTAGTGATAGCCTCAGAAGAGGCGGGATTAATAATTCAAAATTTCAAATTAATCTTGGCGAGAGGATTATGGTCTTTCTTGATAGTGAGGTGGCTATGCCAAGGCCTAGTTATTAGCATCTTATCAGCAAGAGCTAGAGGACAAGGGTCCACGTGGATTTTGGGAATGATAATGTTGATCGTACGTCAGGGAGATTGATGGGAAAGACAAATTGGCACAAGGTAAGGTGCAAGGACATTGAAATTGGTGGAGATCTTGGTATTGGATCCTATAGCCTAATAAGGACAATGTGTGGATATGTGGAAGGAAGGCATAGGATGGATGGGATGGATATCTTCATGGTAATTTATGGTTGGGTTAAGCTTGTGGCCAGCATCACTTTTCTTCACACAAGGCAGCGGCTAAATTAAATTTGAGGTGAATCACAACAATAATTATGCTACCATCATTACCTTTACACAGTAAAATTACCATTTTAATGGTCTCATTACTAATTTCAAGACTGTCACTTGTAGACATTACCAATTTGAACGGCTATAACCCAGTAGCTTTTACTATTCTTACTTTGGGGAGGTGGGAGGGGATATTGTAAAAATTGAACCAAGCTCTGTGGAGGAATTCAAACAAAATCCTCTTGTTTGGCATATAATTTAGGAAGGAGAGGTGGTGTCCTTTCTCAAAGGTATGGTGGGACATGATGAAAACCTATCATGACAGGTCACAAAAACTTGGGATGAGGAAAATAGAGAGGTGAGAATTGGGAAAATTGGCTTCCATGTTTCAGAAGAGGTGATTGGGCGAGCCACGGGGTTACCAACGAAAGGCAAAAAGCATTCGAGGAGAAGAAGAGTCTCCGAACCTGAGCATATGAATCCATTCTTCTGCGAGGGTGAGGCACTTGTGAAACTTCATGGTGGATTTGAGAGGGACAAGCTATCGGAGCCATGGGGTCAAATTTGCCTGATGATAATGAAATTATTCACACTAGAGGGAAGATTTTGGGTATACTATCACTACCACTTTGCTCTTTTGAGTCATTTTAGGAATAAAGTTGAGATTACCTTTCCTTTCTTTCTACTCTCCTCTTTGGATAATTCTATAAGGTTTGTTATGGAGCTCAGAGCTAAGAATTCCAACTACCCTCTTATTCCTATTCACCAAGGTCTTATTTTGAGGTTGTATCACTTCCATTCGGCTTTGTGTCCACCCAAGCAAATCCAAGTCAAGATTCTAGAGGACCCATAGCCAAGTACTTCCCATGGGGTTTATGGCAATGTGAAAACTTGTACTGGGACCCCTAAGATTAAGGGTGGCTCTCGTGTAGTGGAAGAGAACCCTGTTGAAACCACTGTTACTATTAAAAATAAGAAACAGAAGCACACTACCCCAATGGTTGAAAGGAAGAATGCTAAAAGGAATAGGGTGGAGGTTGAGGAAATGGAGACTACACTAAAGAAAAAAGACAAGGAAGGTAACAGGGTTTTTGCTGTGGAAGCTCCCGTGAAGATTGTGGAAGCAGATACTAGGTTGGAACTAAAGGATAGCAATGAAGGTGGAGAGATTGCTCCTCTGAGAATTTGCCACTCCAAATGGATTGTTGGAAAACTGTTGGTGAACACTCAGGGTGTGGAAGTTTTTGATGATTCTAAGTTTGTGGAAGAAATGGTGGAGGAAGGTGGAGATGAAATCCCATGGAATCAGTGCACAAAGTTGAGGACACTAGTCACTTTGCCTCGATAAATGAATCTGAGGGTCAGAAGGATACTACAAGGGCTACTGCTGGCAGAACCGCTGGGAAGGAAGCTATGGATAAAGTCAAAGGGAGCTTTGTAATGTGTGACAAGAACACGGAGGATATTCATAGCCTCCAGAAGAGGATGGATATGATGCAAAAAAAAGTGGAAGGTGATAGCTAAATTTGCGGCCAAGGTGCTGCTCCAGGCCGCCTTCATCTTCGTTGCAGTTAAGGACATGGATGATAAGGTTAAATAGGTGGGAATTGACAACTTGGGTGACTACAAGGAGATGGTGGATTGCCTTGCTAAGTTTGTGGTGACTAACATCCTTTAGTTCTCTATTTTTGATGTTTTTTGTTGTTTCATTGTTTCATGGTCTTTGGTTAGTTGTTTTTTGGACTGCTATTTATGAGCTATTAATCTATTATTTCTGGCTCATTGAAGACTTGTTGCCCTAGGGACTATTTTGTTATAGGGATCTGGACCCTCTTTTCCAGCTAAACTTATAAAAAAAAAATAGGGTCACCATGTGTTGTGTTAAGTCGCAAGGTAAGTTTGTCATTCATTTTGCCCCTAATCCTTGACTATGTCTATTTCATAAGGTTCAAATCTTTAGAAAATCCTAAGTTCATATATGGGTCAAGTAATTCAAATTCTTTAAGCCATGCAAGTCCCTAATTCAAAAGTCTAAAATTTCACAAAAAAGGAACATCAAGTTTCAAATGATCTAGTACTAGAATTTTAATTTTAATATGTCTAGTAATTTATAAGAAGTTCAAAGATTCTTTATAACCAGTTGAAAGAACCTCAACTAAGTCAGGACCCTCCCAATATGGTTAAATTTAAAACAAAATCTCAAATTAAATAGAATACATGGAATGCCTTAAGTTGAAGTCACATCATTTCTAAATTAGGTCACAACATTTATAATGCATATAAATCGCATCATTTCTAAAAATTGATCTCCTTTTATATACAAATATTTTAAGACAATTGATGTATTATAGTGAAAGTCGTCTCCTTTCTAGAAAGACACATGCTTTAAAATTCTAAAAAAACATCATAAATTAATAATTAAAAAATATATCTTTATATGAAGAGAGTCAAAACTTATTTTCTTTCAAAAACTAAGACCTATCACAACCCATATTCTACATGTCTAGTCCCTTCTTGTAATGCCTCACCACTCACAACACCAAAGTGCTACAAAGAAACATCCTAATTTTTTAGGTAACCACTTTTATTTAAAAGGTGGAGTGAATAATCTTTATAATACTCATAATCACATCTTGACTTAACTTAATCTATGTATTGACACTAGATGCAATTTTTTTATACACATTCCAAAAGTCTACAAGAGCCTAAAGATCACAAAATAATTCTAATTATAATATATTTATTAGAAGCCTTCTTTTTTTATTGATTATAAAAGAATGAAATAAAAAGTAGTAAACAATTCTAACAAGAGGTTTACCATAGGTGAAAAGAATTATTAAAGTAATCTCATTTACTTTCCCATTATATTTAATTTAAAAGAAACAAATAAAAAGTAGTAAATAATTCTAACAAGAGATTTACCATAGGTGAAATGAATTATTAAAGTGATATAATTTACTTTCCCATTGTATTTAAATTAAAAGAAAGAAATAAAAAATAGTAAATAATTCTAACAAGATGTAAGCTATGCAATATAGATTCAATAATTCGATACTTCAATGAAGCATCTTCCATTATTGCTACCTTTCTAATCACTTTTATACATTTCATATTTATTTAACTTATTATGTTTTTCTCTATTTTACATTTCATGTCGTCTTCTATTATCCATATTCACCTTGTTCTATTTTACTTTTCACCCCTACCCCCTACTTATCTATCCTTTATCTTCCTCCTATCTTTATTTTGTTGACACTACTTCACACCCCATATTTTTACTTAATTCTCTAATAATCATTTTATCATACTATATCCTCCTTAACATATTTTCTCTCTCACTTCCTCTAACATTATTTATTTTAATTTCTCCTTTCCCTTTTTATAACCTCGTGAAACCAACAATCCATTGGATTGATTATAAGTCCACTTCTACTCCATTATCAATGGAGACAAATACACATATCATGTGATGGGTCAAAATACTGAGTCCAACTCTCTTCCTTACAAAAGGTTAATTCCAAGCTAAAATATTTAATACTACTCATTACGAGAGCTATGGTGATAACATAACAAAAAAAGAAATGATATGAATAATAAATTTGAGAATCTAATCCATAAGAATACATAGCTAGCACAGGGAATAAAAATAAAGTTTATGACTCAAGCCTATGCCACACGATCATGGAAAATGCGGATCAACCCACAAAAATTTTCCAATGTGATTTTTTTTTGCGGCATGAGAACAATCCCAAGCACTATAATGCTCACATATAAAAGCCTATCAGCTAAAATAAAGAGATAATAAGTTTCTTTACTTCCTTTAGTAATTAAATATTTTACAAGTTAACTGAATCTAAAATTCAAGGAAAAACTATGTAATCTTATCTAAAAACTGGGTCTAAAGATTAAATTATTTTCATCCGTAATTTAACAAAAGCAATTCTAAAATTAATCAAGAAGATAAGGCTCATCTAATGGATGAGGTTCTCTTGCCACATCTGACCTAACCCTAATTCTTCTAAAGCCAAATAATACCAAGTAAGAGACATTTCTCTTTCTAGTTACTGCACCTCTAGGAGATTTAACATTTTATTTGGATTGCAGGGTCAGAGATAAGAATGGAGGGATACAACCTAGGGTGCTAGTAATTCTTTTAACCTCACCTCTAATTTCCATGCATCATTTCCTTGTTTCCTAATAGCTCATTATCTGATAGATTCTTTTTTTCTTTTTTTTTATAGAGGGAAATGGGGAGGGTTGTTTTTCCTTCTTCCTTTATTTATTTATTTATTTTTTTGCTCCTCCATTGGCAGCTGGAAGAATTTGGACTAAAGAACCATGTGACAATGCTATTTTTTTTGTTTAATCCAAAGAAATTCTTAGGAGTGGCTTACATAGCCAGCACAGGCATAAGAAGATTATTTTATTTTATTTATTTAATTATATTTTCCTTTTTACGATTGTTTTCATTCTGCTTGCAGTGCAGATGCTTAGGGAGGGGCAACAACCTTGTTTAGGGCTGCTAACCACAAAGCATACAATAGCTCGGTCTAGGGAAAATGATGCCCTTCATGGACAAGAATGACATATTCCAATAATGGTTTGTTTAAATCACAGTCCTTGAATTTCTTTTTTTTCTCTCTTGTGTTTAGGGATTTCATCTGGTATTTGTGCCTCCTTAAAACTGCCTAACCAAAATTCACTTAGTTGTTTTTTTTTCCTTTGAAGGTATGGTGATAGAGTTCTTTCTATTTATTTTCTTTTGAGTGCCTCCAAGAGGTAGAATCTTTTGGTTGGGTGTAGCTTCATGGCAGGTGTGGGGGCTAAGATAATGAGAGAATCCCTTTGAAAAATGTTTCTTTCAGACTATTTTCATTGTATAGTATTTAGTCCCTCTACAAGAGTTAAAACACTAGTGGGTATTACAGACTAGCCAGGGTGTAGACCCGTTTCATGGTTTCACGGCTTTTACAGTTTAGCAAGACCTAGGGTTTCCAACCAAAACTACAGATTTGAGAATTCCAACAACACCTTTAAATATTTTATTCAGGTTCTATATGAGAAAAGAAAACTCTTACTCCATTCACCATCTTTCATAGTGCAGTATGATAGAAACATGTATTTTATATAGGAATTAACTACTTCCATAAATAATAACAGAAAGTTGTAAACCACATAGGCATTCCTATATAGATTAATTCTCTATTTTAGAATAGAACACTAAATGAACAATAAAATAAAAATAATTTCTATATAATATATTGTCCTGAAAGGAACTTTCATGATTTTTTTCAGTCCACTTGTTACATTTCTTAGTCCACTTAATTACATGTAAAACTAATAATTATAGTCCATGGTGTCATATTTGGTTAAATGTCCATAATATAGAACTAGTCCGTTTCCCTTTAACTCTAACCTTTTCTCAAAAGGCTACAACCTTCAAAACTATTTAGAATAGAAGGAAGCTTCTTCCCACAACTTCAAAGCTTAGTGTTTTTTGTTTTGTATAGGGTAACATAACATTCTATAGTTTCCTTCTCACTTTGGAATAGGTTATCCCATTGACATCAATCCATCCACAACTTGTAAAAACCTACACAAAATAAGGAAACCCATTTTGCCCATTGCGTGGTGGCTCACGTCCGAATCTAGGGCAGTAGCTGCCCACCCCCAAGCTAGGGGAAAACACAGGAAGACCTAGGGTTTTTTTTTGCACATTCTCATAGCTAAACCCACAACACTCACATACAGACAATACTCTCAACATAGAACAACACAAAATATTAACTTCACATGGTATTTCATAGTTCACAGAAGGTTATATGCAAAACCTTCATGAAGGGGGTAAAGAGAGGACATCAACATGCAGGATTGAATTTAGCATAACTTTTACATTAGTTTTCATTTCATATGGGTACTCATACCCTTAGAAATTTCTCTTGTAGGGTACTCTTACCTTTTAGTTTCAATGGTAACTTTTTTTACTTTTTTACCCATCAATAAACCTACAGACAACATCCTTTTTCCCCCCACACCAAGTTAACAACAAAAAAACAACCTACCTCAAAATCTCCAACATGTCTAATTCCCAAACCACAGTCATAACAGTAAAAAAAGAGAACTATCTTTAGATTATATAGAACCAATACACAACACTCAACACAGAAACCATTCTTTTGTTTAATTATCAATAAAAATGGATTTGTTTACTTAATTAACAATGACAATTAAAAATCAAAATTTTTTTTACAGATTTCTCTTTTTCTTTTTCTATTATTTCTTTTACATAGTTGATTGAGGGTCTACCTGGAATTTCCAATACAATTAGTGGGTTACTTAAGCTCCACTATAATCTCCTCCTCCAAAATAACTAGCCTCTATTCCCCTTGATTTCTTTCCCCTTTTCTCTTTTTCTTTTGTCCCCTCCAGAGCTTGAGTTTGCAAGGTGAATACATGTGTCATTATGTGAACAACATGTGTTGACTACTTGATGTTCCACCTTGTTTCTTCACCTTTGGACAAGCCACCAACATATTATTTTCTTAAATTATTTAATTTTCATCATAAAAATGGCCCAAAATTAAGTGTTCAAAAAAAACATTTTTTTAAAATTTAATTGTGTTATTACAGAGGTCCCACCAAAACTAATAAACCTAGGATTTATTGTTATATATATTTTTAAAGCAGTATTAACCCTTTTAAATAAAAAGAATCATTACTTAGCCCTTTATTTTCACTATATTAATTCTTTACAAGACTTTGACACACGGCACACACAGCATGACACACAACATGACACATCATTACAACACATATTCCATAGCTACAACACTTATTTTACACCACATATTTCATAGCATCATATAATACACTTCCACATACACATAACTACCGCATGTACATAACCATATAATAGACCTAAGCCTTTCCAAATAGGCTCAGTCAGCTAACTAGGAACCACAATAGGTCTCCATGTGTTTTCCCCAATTCCACCAACTAAAAACCTACACACTTGTTTCAAATTGTTAGTTGCAACTATAATACCATAATCAAGGCAATAATCCAATAACAACCATCTACAAAATCAATAACTCATATCATAATCGAGGCAATAATTTAATAACAACCATCTGTGAAATCAATAAGGCAATATTGCCTATATCAATTTTTCAACATATTTTAAAATACACATCTCCCTCTAAATATGAATTATAATTAAGTGTAATATCCATAAGGCTAAATCACATATCACATGAAATAATTACATAACTCAAATGAAAGAGAATCCACTAACACAAGATACGAGCCATGGTCCTGAAGCATCATATATATAAATTAAATAATGGATATATGTGCATAAAGGAAATATATCATCCAAGCTCAAATCATAAATCCAAAATGGTGTTATCCCATAGTCATAATCTGATCAAAACATTAGAATAAACAATAAGATATCTCATCATAATAACATAGTAATCATATGAAATCATCTCCCACCCAAGGCAGGACTAGGGGAGGCCTCACATCCTCCCCCTAGGATTGGTCTTCCTCCCGGGAGTCCTCAGAAGAAGAGGCTATCCAATAAAATTAGCAAATTATTTTACCTTATTATATAACAATAAGCAACCATATGATATTAAGTTACATCTTTGTAAATTAACCACATACCTTAGTTTGAATAGCTAAGCATGTCTTTAATGCATTACTACCAACAGGAATAAATAAATAAATTTATATCATGGGAATATAATCAAGCCACATTTTGTTCAACTAAAAAAAAATTAATCTCTAATTCTGAATGACCCTCAATGACTCACATAACACAAAAACATAATTCCACATATAACACTTCATTTGAATTTAGAGTCTCCTTCACATCACATACCTCTCCTAGGTGAATCGCATAACAAAGATCATAGTCACAGGTAACAACCTATATACTCATTATGAAGACATCACATGACTCAACACAAGGCTCAACAAGAAAGGGATATTATGGGGACAACACTAATAAACCACTGAGTAATCCTTAGTGCCATATAGATGAATGATCAATTAATGAATAACCATCCCATGTAGTAACCACTGTGCCAATATCCAATACAGCATAACACCATATAATCTCACCTCCATGGGAACCCAATATCAGCCATACTATAGTGCTTAATAACAAATGAATAACCATGTCATGTAGAATATCATTGTGCCAAGTAGTAGATCAAGAAGGATGGTCTCAGGGTCCTCTCTAGGAGCCCTCCATACATAACTCAGTATGAACAAGATTTCCCAGGCCATATACTTCCCTATTGGTATAGTCACGGTAGGAGGGTTGACAAAATGAACTATCTGGACCATGCAACAAGAGTAAACACAATGAAAACAACTCAAAGAAATAGAATGAATACAGATTTAGTCATTCAATATATTATAGAATTCAAAATAGAGATTGCCTGGTAATATGCGGGATTACAATTAGGGCTCACATGCCTAATTACATACATGTGCAAAATAAAGCTTTGAACCTCCTTCACAAGAATTACAACTATCAAACTTCTAAATCATGAGAACTTGATAACTACTTTCCTAAGGATTTATTAGATCAATATTATCATTTTTGGACCAATAGATTCCTCTGCATTAGCCAAGGAAGGTCACAAACTCTAATGAAGAGTTGTAACATGTTCATAGATAGGTCAGACCTAAATGCATAGAACACGCCCACAAATGAATGGAATAACATGTGGACCTTTAGGAAGGGTCGGCCACGAACCAAGGATCATTGAATGATGTGTTATTAGGATCCACAAGTCAAGGAATGATCCGCAAGCCTTTTCCTTTAGCTGATTTGTTTGAGACTCTTAGGATGCTCTACTCAAAAAATAGTTGATCTTCTGATAGCGATATCTTTCTGATAACTAATCCAAAAGCTCTGAATTCTTGATATGATGTAGATGAATGAATGTAGATACTAAGTCTAGATCCACAAGATGTGAAATGCCAAAACTGGACCACAAGATGAAACTACTTCTGACTGAACTGCCTAAACTAAACTAGAAAATGAAAGAACTAAAATGCAAATATTTTTTTTGGTTAATGTAAGATTTCTCTTAAACCAGGGATGCTCCTACATCAGACATCAAGGGTTATTAAAAAAGTGAGTCCCTCACTTTGTTGGGGCTAGGGGAGAACCAAGATGGTCCACCTCAGCCTAAGAAATCCAAGATGAATCTTTTTCCGGTCTGTCTTTCAACTTCTCAAGATATTCTTTTTATTGTCTTCCTGTAGTGTTGCATCCAACTCTGCTGTCCACAATGTCTTCTATCTGCTCTAGTACTTTGTGTGGTAACTGCTTCTTCAAGTCTTCTTCCATGTTGTCATTGAACTCTACTTCATGATACTGATATAGATCTGCAATGTTGAAAATAGGTGATATACCCAATGTCTCTAGTAGCTCCACTTCATATGCATTTCCTAAATCAAATTTTTTTAATATCTTACAAGGTCCAAACTTCATCTTCAACTTGTTATATGTCCCAACTAGAAATCTTTCTTTTCTCAAGTACACCAGGACTTCATCTCCAACTTCAAATTCCTTATGTCTTCTCTTCTCATCTTCCTTTTGCTTATACTTACGGTTCATGTCATCCAAATGCTTCTTCAGCTAATTATGCACTATCTTCATATGATCTACAAATTCTTCTTCTTCTTCTGCACTTCTCTTTTCCTTTGTACTGATGTCTCTCAATTCTGCAACTCCTCTAGAATTCACTCTGGTCACAATCTCAAAAGGTGTTCTTCCAGTACTCCTATTTACTAAATTATTATATGCAAATTCTGCTTGTGAAAGAATCAAATCCCAACTTCTGGTTTTCTCTCCAACCAATCATCTCAACAAATTCCCCAAACTCCTGTTCGCTACCTCTGTCTGTCCATCAGTTTGTGGATGGAAAGTTGAACTAAACTTCAAATTTGTCTTCATTTTTTTCCAAAGTGTCTTCCAAAGGTATCCAACAAACTTTGTATCTCTGTTCAAAACTATACTCTTAGGTAATCTATGCAATCTCACAATCTCCTTGAAAAATAGGTCAGCTACATGCACTGCATCAGTTGTTTTATTACAAGGTATGAAATGAGCCATCTTTGAAAATCTATCAACCACAACAAATATTAAATCATGTCCTCTTTATGTCTTAGGCAATCCCATTACAAAATCCATGCTTATGTCTTGCCAAGGTCTCTCTAGTACTGTCAAAGGTTTATACAATCCAACGTTTTGTCTACTCCCTTTTGTAACTTGACAAATTCTACAACTCTGCACAAATCTTTGAACATCCTTATGTATCTTAGGCCAAAAGTAATTTTAACTCACCAAAGACACTCTCTTGTCAATGCCAAAATGTCCTACCAATCCACCACTATGCTTCTCCTTGATCAAATTATCCCTCATTGAACTTCTAGGTATGCACAACTGACTTCCTTTGAACAACATATCCTCTTGAATGAAATAGTCTAACCACTTACTCCTATCTATCACAATAGGTTCCCTACATGGTTTCCAAGGTTCTGCAAAACCATTGTCTCCCTCATACATGTTCTTCAATTCATCAAAACCCAACACTTCAACTCTCATTTTTGTCAACAAGTTTCTTCTCCTACTCAAGGCATCAGAAACTTTATTTTATTTACCACTCCTATGCTTTAGCACAAAAGTATAACTCTTCATGAATTCTACCCATCTCATATGTCTCTGATTCAACTTACCTTGACTGTTGAAATACTGTAAAGCTTGATGATCTGTATACAACAAAAACTCCTTAGGCAATAAGTAATGTCTCCACTTCTTCAAGGCTTGAATTATGGCATAGAACTCTTGATCATAAACTGAATATCTTCTTCTTGCATCATTTAACTTTTCACTGAAATATGCTACATGTCTACCTTCTTGACTTAATACTGCTCCAATTACATTTCCACTTGCATCACAATCAACTTGAAATACCTTATTAAAATCTGGTAATGCAAAAATAGGTTACTTTGTCACTTTCTACTTCAACAACTCAAAACTTTTTTTTGCTCCTAATGTCCACTTGAAATCATTTTTGTCACCTCTCATTGTTTGTGTCATAGGGTTACAAACTGAATTGAAATTTCTGATGAACTTCTGTAGAAACTAGCCAATCCATGAAATGATCTAACCTCTCCAATACTCTCTAGTGTAGGCCATTCAACAATTGCTTTCACTTTCTTAGGGTCCATCTTCAATCCTTTCGCAGAAATCACAAATCCCAAATATACTAGTTCTTCCTTCATGAAATTACACTTCTTGATGTTTATCAGCAACTTTTCTTCTCTCAACCTCTGTAAAACTTGTCTAATATGCCACAAATGCTCTTCTTTTGACTTACTGAAAATCATAATATCATCCAAGTATACAATCACAAACTTACCTAAAAATTTCTTCAGAATTTCATTCATAAACCTCATGAATGTACTCGGTGCATTTGTCAATCCAAAAGACATCACTAACCACTCATACAATCCTTCATTTGTCTTAAAAGAAGTCTTATTCTAATTTGATGGTCTCCACTCTTCAAATCTATCTTTGTGAAATATCTTGCTCCGCTCAAACAATCTATGATGTCATCCATCCTAGGTAAAGGAAATATATACTTAACTATGATCTTGTTTATAGCTCTAGAGTCAGTACAAATTCTCCATTCTCCATCTTTCTTAGGTTCCAAAACTGTAGGTACTGTACAAGGACTCAAACTTTCTCTGATCAAACCTTTCCTCAATAAATCTTGTATCTATCTATTTAGTTCTTCATTCTCTGTTGGTGTCATCCTATGTGCTGCTTTGTTAGGCAAACTTGCTCCTGGTATAAGATCCATGTGATGACTGATACTCCTTATAGATGGCAATCCTTCAGGTAAATTATCTAATATGATGTCTTCATACTCTATCAACAACTCTTTTATGTCCTCTGGTTGTGATTCTTCAGTCTCTTTCTTCAATACCTTAGGCTTTTTAGGAATCAAGGCATAACACAAATTCTCATATCTCAAACCATCCAAAAAATTTCTTCCATCTACCAAACAAATTCTAGCATTCCCACATACTTCACTCTTAGGTTCATCCTCCAAAGGAATCAAAGTAATTCTCTTTCCATTTGTTTTTATAGTATATGTATTCTTTCTTCGATCATGTATAGATTTTCGATCATACTGCCAAGGTTTACCCAACAACGTATGACAAATATCCATAGACATAATATCACACAAGACTTCATCATAATAAGATCCATGCTATCTAATAAGGCTTAGGGTGTTTCAATCTTTCCAACTTCAGCGTAGTCACCATCTCCTCTAAAACTAGGTTATCTGAACTACCACTATCAATTACAACTTTACAACACTTACCTCCTAATTTGCATCTAGTTCTAAACAAGCTTTTCCTTTGTGGTGGTTCCTCATTTGTCTCTACTTGAAGTAGTGCTCTCCTCATCACCAATGATTCTCCTTTCTTAAGTTTGCCAACTGAACAGGGATCACTTAGTTCAACAGGTTCTTCTTCAACATAGGTTGGTCTTCCACTATTTTTTGTTTTCTTACTTGTACTACCCTGATTACACTCAAATGGTCTATGTCCTTCACCTCCACACTTGCAACAAGTACCTCTGAATGTTCTCTTATCAAATCATCTACCTTCTCTTATGTATCCTTCATGTATGCGAAAAGGGTTTCCTCTCCAGTAAAAATTTTTGTCATCTCTCCGGTAAGCATTGTTATCTCTGTCATCCTTCTTAAAGGGGCTATCATACTTGTTCTACTCAACAAATGATTTGCCTCCTCTAGAAAATGTTCTACCTCTCTAAAATTTACCTCCTCTACCTCTTTGTCTCTAATCATGCCTTTTATTCAGCTTCTCTTGTACTTTGAGGGCAAATTGATATGCTTCTTCCAAAGATGTCATCCTTACCAGGCTTAGCTCTTCTTGAATGTTCAATCTCAGTCCATTGATATATCTAGCCACTTTCCCCTTGTTTTGTTTCACTGTGTCTTTTCCTTATGATCATTTTATGAAATTCTTCAGTGTACTCCACAGATATCTCCTTTTGTCTCAGGTTTTGTAATCTTTTCAACAACTCGAACTCATAGTCAGTAGGTATAAACTGACTCTTCAACTTTGTCACCATTTGGTCCCACTTTGTAATCTTCTCCTTCCCTCTTCTATTTATTTCCAACTGAGCTTCTTTACACCATATAGTAGCATGTCCTTTCAACTTTGTCTTAGCAAATTTCACCCTTTCTAGGTCTTCAACCTCCTCATATTCAAAGTATTCTTCCATGTCATTTATCTAGTCAATCAACTCTTCAAGGTTCAAGTTACCAGTATAATTCAGTACATCAACTCTAGGTCTCTTTCCAATCTTTGAAATAACTTGCAACATCTTTACCTGATCTGATTCTTCTTCTTCATCACCTTCTAGGGTTTTGCCAGTTTGTTGAGCAGATTGAAATTCTTCTTCATCATCACTTTCAACATTAGGTCTAGGTGTCAACCCTCTTTGCCTATCTTCTTTGATAGCATCCAAACAAATTCATATAGTTCTCATTAATTCCATCATCTCATCCATTCTATTAGCCATTGTACCAATAGGAGGAACTCTTCATGGCGGTATCTTCCTAGGATCAAGTGCAAACTACCTCAAATTTAAAGATTAGGCTACAAGTGACAACTGCCTCTCAATCAATGATTAGTTGCAACATAAGTAACCTTCCTCAGATCAAAAATCTATTCACAACAAGATCTTACAGAATCCCCTTCACCAATTTGCTCCAAAGAATTGAACTTTTGCTTTGATACCACTTAGTGCAGTCATGGTAGGAGGATTCATAGAATGAACTATCCGGACCGTGCAGTAAGAGTAAACACAACAGAAACAACTAAAAGAAATAGAATGAATGTAGATTCAGTCATTCAGTATATTATAGAATTCAAAATAGAGATCTACTGGTAATATGTGGGCTTACAATTAGGGCTCACAGGCCTAAGTACATACATGTGCAAGATAAAGCTTTGAAGCTCCTTTGCAAGAATTCAAACTATCAAACTTCTAAATCATGAGAACTTGATAACTACTTTCCTAAGGATCTATTATATCCATATATATCATTTTTAGACCAATAGATTCCCTGCGTCAGTGAAGGAAGGTCACAAACTCCAATGAAGAGTTGTAATGTGTTCACAGATAGGTTGTACCTAAATGCATAGAACACACCCACAAATGAATGGAATAATGTACAGACTTCTAGGAAGGGTTAGCCATGAACCAAGGATCATTGAATGATGTGTCATTATGATCTACAAGTCAAGGAATGATCCACAAGCCTTTTCCTTTAGCTGATTTGTTTGAGATTGTCACGATGTTCTCCTCTGAAAAAATAGTTGATCTTCTGATAGGGATATCTTTCCGGTAACTGATCCAAATGCTCTAAATTCTTGATATGATATAAGTGAATGAATGTAGATGCTAAGTCTAGATCTACAAGATGTGAAATGCCAAAACCAGACCACAAGCTAAAACTACTTCTAACTGAAATGAAAGAATTGAAATGCAAATGGACTAAAATTCAAATATTTTTTTTGGTTCATGCAAGATTTCTCTTGAACTAAGGATGCTCTTGCATCACCTATACAACCTATTAGTGATCCCTCTAGGATATGAAAGTATACAATAGTCACAACACTATACACATACTAGCAGTTGCAACATTTAAGTGCCTCAAACGAGAAAATTAAAGAAGTAAAGCAAACTTGTAAATTAAACCTCAATAGGGTAGAATAAAACAAATATAATAAATCATAGAAGAAGTGGAAATCAAATAATAATCATTACATTATCCCAAGTTTATCCAAGAACACATCCTTGAGGCAAAAGGACTAACTCAAACATAAAAAGGGCCAGTTAACCCAAAGTAACAAAACACTGCTAGCTCGGAAGCAAAATATTCAACACATAAATAAATATTCTAACATTCTCTTAAAAATTTGCACATTACAAACACCATACGACCTTGTAAAAAGGTCACCTAAGGGGAGGGGGGAATCAAATAGTGGTCTCAAACCACATAAGATAATAGCATGCACTAGTATGGTAGTTCTCAAACCACAAAATAATATGGTGGTACTCAAACCACAAAATAGTATGGTGGTTATCAAACCACATAATGATATGGTGGTTCTCAAACAATAAAATAGTATAGTGGTTCTCAAACCACAGAATGATATGGTGGTTCTCAAATCACATGAAAATTAATTATTTTTTTTTTTACCATGTATAATAAGTGTGTCACTCACAATTTGGAATAGCATGATCATATATCTGCATGAAGAATCCACACGAATAGGCACCTACCATCATACCAAGGTCCACTGACATATGCGACAAAGAGTCATTTATAGAATATGGCATCCACCTCACAATATAATACCCACAAGCCTGTATGGTTATCATGTATGAGGAGTCTGAGATATCACGTAGGTATAAGGTCATCTGTAATTATTCCAAGTAGAGAACAATACACCTCATACTTATAATGACAGCCACATCAAAAGTCATATCATCCATGTTGTAGACACCTAAAAATGTCTCGACCACCAAACTAACTCCCGACATCCCTAAACATACCAATTTCCTTTCCAACCAATTAATTAAATTTTTATTTAATTAATTATCCCTTTCATTTCCTAAATCCACACCATTTCATCCCCAAAATTGAATTAATTTTGTTGATTCAATAGTCCAAACCTTAGCCAATTGATTTAATAAATATGCAAAATTTATTAAATCAATTCCCCCATTTTCCCTAAATCCAATTAATTAGTTAAAACTATGTTAACTAATTAATCTAGCCTACTAATTAGCCTATCCCTACCATAGACAATTAAATAGCTATTATTTAATTGCTTACTCTAGCCTACCTCATCTTAGTCTTAGGATTAATTAATTAGATCATTTATTAATTAATCTTATCCTCCCACTAACCCCTTTGCTAATTTATTCTAGCCATATTAATTAGGTTAATCACCTTAATTAATTGAGTCAAACCCTCATTAACACTTGTCCCCACATCCCCCAAATTTAAAATTCAAATAAATCACACATCACATTTACTTCTCTTACACATCCCTTACACATGTCATAACTCATAATTATTCACTCTTCCCCAAATGAATTTTTAATTCATTTTACCCTTCCCCATGTGAATTTTTAATTCACAAATAATCCATCTCACCCAATCTCATTTATTCACCCATTTCCCAAAAATGAATAAAAGATTTACTTTTATTCCTAGCCCTCCATCTTCCAAGATCAAATCTAGACCCTCCACATCACTTTTATCCTCCACCATTGATCTCTCCAATCAATCTCCACCCTTGGATCAAAATCCCTTCCAAAAATATATAAATACAACCTCTCACAAGTCATTTTCATCATCTAAGTTTATGCAAAGTTACCATACCAAAATCACTCTTGAGTTAGGATAGTGAGTTGCACAATTGAGGAGCATTTCACATTGAAATCCATAGTCTAGGGATCATCTTGGTCCTGGGAGCTTCTTTTGGGTGCAAAGGCTCCTTCTTCCCTTGATGGGATTAGGTTGTGCTTATGAGGTATAATCTTGTGTATTTATTGCATTTGATTTAGTGTTTTTCTTTCCTTGCATTATCTAATCTACATTGGCACGCCCGGTGGGACCCACAAGGTCTGAATCTAATTTTTGTTTGTGAGTTTTCGTAGTAGTATGTGATTTTTGCAGGTTCAGTGCTATCCAACCATCGCAGTAGCACTATCTCAACCGTCTTTCAGCGCTATTACTGTATTAGCGCTATATCTGCGTGACCTTGTTTTCATACTAACCTTACTCACGTGTGTTTGATTTACGTTTTCCTATTATTTTCTGTGGTATTTGCTCTCTATTTTGTAGGAGAACTAGGAATTACAAGGGGAGGTTATGGTGAATTTTTGAAAGAACGAAAAACTAGCATCAGTTTCCCGTTTTGACGCCATTATTCAGATTAGCGCCATCTGCGTTTCTCCGTGACTCTCTGAAACATCATGCAGTGGCACCCTCACTGACATCAATCATCACTATCTTCTGTATTGATGCCTTACGTAGGACCTATTAGCACAAAACTCTGTATCAACGCTATTCTGTTAATTGTCGCTATAGTAGTATTTAATTAGCGCCATAAAATATTTTAGCGCCTTCTTTCGTAAGTCAGGTTGTTCTACCCGCAGTGGTGCCTGTGTATGTTCATTTTAGTGCTATTCATGAAAATTTCTTTTCTATCTGTTGCAGGTACTGGTGGATACTAACAAGTCTTTTTGTAGGATGGTTTGATGTTAGTTAGCTAACACTTTGATTTTGGAAACTAAAATGAACCCTTTTTGCATTGTTAGGTCTTAGACAACATTTCAATTTGGTGTTTTAAAAATCAATCCAAACAACTCCTGGTGTGAAGTGTGTGTGCTCATAACATTTATTTTGGTGCTCTAAAATTTACTCTTTTGTGTGCCAACAAACAATCAAACACTTCAATTTGGGCTATAAAAAGAACCACAAATTGCATACATCATTGGTTAAAAAGAACAACAACTTGCATTTCTCATGCATGTAATCAAGAAAATCATCCTTTACATTATGTGTGAAGTGTTTTTGTGCTCTTTTTGCTTGTGGCGTGAAAGTGTATGCTCTTCCCTCACACCATTTTGGTGACCTTGGGAATCAAAAGCTTATCACAAAACTTGCATTAATCACACCCCATTTAATCCAAAGATCTAAAATTAAACCATGTTTAGTGTGATATAATCATAGGGAACATGTATGCTCTCCCCTAGCATCTTTGTATGAACTTTGGGATCAAAAGTGTTTTCATGATTGTATTACTTTTGTAATCCTTAGAGGGCCTACCACCCCACTTCGAAAGGTGGGAATGACCCAAGCGGCATCAAGCTAAAGCCAAGCTCTTCCAAGCCGCTATATAAAATAAGGTGTTTGGGATGAAAGTCTCAAGTGACAGGTGTTATTTTGTTATACCGATAGCCAACCTCCCCCAAAACCCTCCAAGGCACAACCCTTGGAGGCTGGGAAACTCCATAACAGAGAGTAGCATTGCCACATGTATAACCACCTGAACGGATGCCCTTACTAAGAACCATTGTTTTAGCAAGCCAAAATCCTTGTATTTGTTGATGCAGAGGGCAAAATCCTTGAAGCGGCCCCAATTCATGTGGTTCTTAGCTGAGGTAGCAGGGACAATCTAAAGGTTTGGTGAGGGACAAGCCTTATAAGAAACTGAGATATTGGTATGCGTGAGAAGTGTGTGTAATTGTAAGGAGGAGCCAGTGCTACCAAGATCTTGGAGCTACCCGCTTTGAATAGGCGCAGCTAGGGGATTCAACAAATATTGTCACATTCTCACCTTAGGTTGTGAAAAAGTGCTTGTTCTAAACAAAGTCATATGTCATTTCACAAACAAAAATCATTTCTTGTTTTGCATTCAAATGTGTGTTAAAGTGCTTTAATTTTTCACAAACAACTTGCCAAGAGACAAAACAAATCAGTTGGTTATGTTCCAAACAAACAGATCCAAAAATTTGCCATCAGAAATCTGTCTATCCTGTTTCAGCGCCATATCTGTCTGATTGTATTGCCATTTCACCAGTGGATTGGCACTATCTTTAGATTGACTTGCCTGAGACAAAACAAATCAGTTGGTCACGCTCTGAACAAACAAATCTAAAAATTTGCCATCAAAAATCTGTCTATCCTGTTTCAGCGCCATATCTGTCAGATTGTAGCGACATTTCATCCATGGATTGGCGCTATTTTTAGATTGACTTGCCTGAAACAAAACAAATCAGTTAGTCACGTTCCAAACAAATAGATCCAAAAATTTGCCTTCAAAAATCTATCTACCCTATTTCAGCGCCATATCTGTCTAATTGTAGTGACATTTCATCCATGGATTGGTGCTATTTTTAGATTGACTTGCCTGAAACAAAGACCCATTTAGTTGTGATCTACACCTTCTGCTCTGCCATAATCCATATCCATCTCACAGAAATCTGCCAATAGTCCATCCATTTTCTTCAAAATTTTCCAAATTGCACCTTCTCTTTGACCTTAGAGGATCAATCACCACCATTGTTGGACCCCTTTGATACATCATAATCAGCCCAAATACATATCTATCCATCCCCTTTCAATCTTTTTGCATATCTCCTTGGACTTAGACAAATCATTTCAAAAAATCCACATCCAAATCAAAAAACCCATCAACAAATCATCAACCAAAGCTTGTCATCCTTTTGAGCCAAAGTTAGATCTAGATCTTATCATTAACATCACATTTTCCTTGAAAATTCATTAGTCTACCTTTCATGAAAAAAACAAATCACCTCTCTTTGCGTAAGGTCATTAGTCTACCCCAAACAAAGAAAATTATCATCCTTTTTGTGCCAAATCAAAATCTAGATCTTATCTAAAAGCTCAATTCGAAAAACATCAAGAACATCATCCTCATCATCCTAAATCAATCAAAAAATCAAAACATCACAATTCCAAATCCCTTTCTCATCATCCATCTTTGGTCCAAAATTTGTGCAAAAATTAATATCACCCATTCATATCACCCTTAGCATAAAACCTTTGGAAAGACATATCGATCTTCACCATACCCTTCTACTCCATCTCACTACCATAGCCATCTTTGGGTCCAACCAAATCAATCTGATTCTCTAAGGTCTCCATCTCCATTCCACTCTACTCCTAATCAAATCCATACGCGTATGCCCATCACGAGATCACAACACAAAAAGAATCTAGAAATGGCAGAACAATGATCCTTTGGCATACCTAACACCAACAATAGCAACATACCCACCTATCCAACATATAATCCATCTACATATTCCTTCATCCCCCCATTTGGCACCAACGACTCTTTTCACTTCTTACCACAAACACAAACACTACCACCACCACCACCACAGAATGTCCCCACCATATCCCAAGATGACCTAGATGTCTTTAGCTTCACGCAAGATGCCAATAACATGGACCTACTTGATAAAGTCCTAAGATCGGACCCAAATAGATATCTTGACCATCTTCTCAAGCTTGGTGCTCAACTTCCCCCCATCACAACATCCTCACAACCATCCACTTCTACAATCGTCCCTACCACATCAAATACCCAAGCATCTACATCACATACCCAACCCACCATCTCTCAAACGTCAACACCTAATGTATCTACCACCTCCACAACCTCAACCACTACCACATCTACAATTCCCACATGCACTGCTATACCTAACATCTCCCAACCTGTCATCACTTCTACTACCACAACAACCATCAACCCTTCCATTTCACACATCACCATGGGTATACAAGGCAACATCATGCAAGCAAGTACCTCCACAAGTGTGCCCCCACCCAACCCCCACACCATTGCATACCTACGACAACTATTCTCACAACAATCTCGTAACACATCCAACCCATCCAACATCCACATACCCAACATCAATCCATCTTATGTCACATACCCCCATAATCCCATAAATCAACATAATCCCAATCCCCAAATACCACCACATGTTCTCCAACAACTCTACGTGCACCAACAACAATAGCCACCAATCAATCCAAACCCCAACCCACAACACCAACATCAAATCCCGCCCCACCTCCAATATCTCACCAACCAACAACCCTACGCGTTCCAACCACAATAACCATAGGATTTCAACACCGTCCTACAAGGCTTAATCCAAAAGGTGGACAATCTACAAACTGGGGGCAAACGCAAATACTATTCTTTTGAGGATATTTGCCCCTACCCATTTGACCGCACCTTATACATGCCCCCTTTCCCTAAAAACTTTGAAATGCCAAAATTTGACAAATACAAGGGAAAGGGCGATCCTAGGGACCACCTTCGGGAGTTCTACATTCCTTGCCTCAAAGTCTCTAACAACGACACATATCTTATGAGACTTGTCCCATGAAGCCTTGGCAGCCAAGCCGCTAAATGGTTTGCCCATCTTCCACCTAGAATTCGAACATTTCCTGAGCTTGCGGAGAAGTTTGTCAATCACTTCTCCTACAACTTTGAACATGAGGTGTCTATGACCAACCTTTGTAACACCAAACAAAAGAACAAAGAAGCTTTCACTTCTTTCTTACAAAGGTGGAGGGGCCTAGCAAGCAAGCTCCCATGGCCTATTCCTAAAAAACAACTTGTCACCATGTTCGTGGCCAATCTCAATCAGGAACTAGGGTTTCACTTACAAATTCTTTGCGCATCTACCTTTGAAGAGGTTATCGACCAAGGCACTACTGTCGAATGAGCCCTCATTGCCAAAGGCTCCATCAAACTGTATGACCCCAAATCCAACAACAACAACAACTACTACTACTACTACTACAAATCTAATCACAACACCCCCAATACTAATAACAATACCAACACGCAATCTAATGATAAATCATGCTATTGGGGGAAGAACAAGAATAATCTGAATGATAGCATCACCGATGTGAAGGCCGTCAAACACATCCAAAACCAAACACCTGCACATATGTATGCAGTGAATGTAAATAACCCAAGAGGGCCAAATAAACCATGCAAACCTCACCAAAATTTCACACCATTAGCAGAGCCCATCGAGGACGTCCTCAATAGATGTATCAAACAAGGAGTGGTCACACTCCTACCCGTTTGACCACGTCAAGACAATGAACTCAAAGCGGCATGGTATAAGGAAAATGATTACTGCGAATACCACCGCGTGGTGGGTCATAAAATAGCTGACTGTATGCAACTAAAACATTGCATCCAGGACCTCATAGACCAAAATCTCGTCAACCTCGATCAAAGTACCCAACCATCACCAAACGCTAACCTTGGAGCTTACAAGGATCCTTTACCTAACCATAATAAAGTGTCCTCATCCAACCAAGTATACAATGTCACTCCACCACCTAGAAACTATGACTCCATCGTTGGCCGCATCGAACCCTCCTCCCACTATGTCAACACAATCACCATTCAGGCACAAGCACCCAATTGCGCCGTAACAACCTGTCGAGGCCGTGTCTCAATCCGCACTGCCCCTCCCACTGAATCGACACCCACATCCACATCTGATCCCCTCCACCCCTCGTCCAAATGCCCGTCCATCACCCACCACTCAATATAACCTCCTAGAGCATCTAGGAAAGACACCCGTGCAAATCTCCATCCTTGAGCTGCTTCGCACATCACCCCGCCACAAGGACATTCTTGACAAGGCCCTTTTGGAAACACAAGTCCCTGCAAACTTGGATGTCCATCAATTTCAAGCCATGATCAGCCATATTACTACACCACACCATATCACATTTTCTGAAAAAGATCTCCCTACTTCCGAACACCTACATAATGATGCACTACACATCAAGGTCCGCATTCACAAACACACCATTAAAAGAGTCCTAATAGATGGTGGCTCTAGCCTAAATATATGCACTCTAAAATTGCTAAAACACTTGGGGTACTCAGATGTGGTTGTGGATGCTAGCGAGTGCATAACAATCAAAGGATATGATGACACCGAGAGGCTATCTGAGGGCACCATAAAGCTCCCTATTCAAGTGGGACATAAAATCCTTGAAACAAAATGTCAAGTTCTGGATCTTGACCTCCCCTATAACATTCTTCTCGGCCGCCCATGGATCCATGCCATGCAAGCCATCCCATCCACCTTCCATCAATGTCTTAAATTCCCCCACAATGGCATAGAAGTCACTATTTATGCCGATCCCCGCCCCTTCCAATATTGCAATTTTCTGGAAGGACACAACCAAACCTTCTATCCATATAATAAAGCCACCACCCAAACCACCCCAACAGCTTCCACCTCATAGATGGACCTCACCAACATCGCCACCACTTCATCCCAAACACCTTCACCATCTAAGGTCAAGATCAAGCTCAGTGACCAAGGCTGTGGAGAATACAACCTTCACGGTACCTTTTGTGTAGGCTTATTACCCACTCCTAAGACATTTGGCACTCCGAACACAAAGGTAGCTGACACAGTCATCATCAAATGCAAACCCTCGCCCATCTTTGAGAAAAAACACCTTCTAGATCAGGACATACTTGAAGATATTTCATCCTGGCTTTACAAGGACGAAGAAACAGAACAAGATATCCCCACCATCCCAACAAACAGTTATGGCAAAGGTTCTAAAATAGTCAAAAGCATGGGTTACAAAGGACAAGGTGGCATTGGCCTTCATGAATAGGGGATTGTAGAACCACTACAAGCAACAAGAAACCCCTATACTCAAGGGTTAGGGTATGGTCAACCACAATGCATCCTTAATACCGGTGAATGTATCCTAACCAAGTTTGCTCCAGTTTCTCTAGACATCGACAATGTCAACGAAACGGACCTACAAGACTCCTTTAGTGACTTTGCTGATTTCTTCCACTCCTCCATTTACACCATCTACTTTGTCACCACTCTTGCCTCATCATCCAATGACCTACCATTAGTATACCCCGATCTCATTGACTGGGACCAATGAGGACCTCCTATTTTTGATATCGTACCAAATGACGAAGCCATTGCTGAAATGATGGGAGTAAGAGACCACTTCCCCTTAGGAGATCACAAAGATGGATACATCATGGAACTCAATCCGGCTGCCTATTTTAGGGAGACAACCCCTGCTTCCAGTCACAAAAACACAAAAAGAAACAATAGATCTGATGGTGAAAACCATTCCACGGCAGTATCAGATCCCAAAATAGTAAAATAAACGACGTATCTCCTGGTGAAAACCTCCATGAGGCACCAGGGGATGGAAGCATGGGCCTCCCTGAAATAGATAAAGTATATCCTAATAGATCACCCATCTTGGTTGAACCAGCTTAGGAAATGAATCTAGGGACAGAGGAAGAGCCGAAAATCACATACAGAGCAGAATCTCTCAGCCTGTTCGAACAGAAAGACTTCTTGGCATTCTTCACACATAGAAATCGCAACTTTGTGTGGACCTATACAGACATGCCAGGGCTAGATCCCACCTTGGTTGTTCATCATCTTGCAGTGCATCCTAATGCCAAACTAGTCAAATAGAAACTTTGAAAGATGAATCCTCAGGTGGCCCTCCTCGTCAAAGCAGAGCTCAAAAAGTTACTAGATGTGGGGTTTATACGGCCAATTGATTATCCTGAATGGGTTTCAAATCTAGTACCGGTTGCTAAACCAGATGGCAGAATCTGTTGTTGTACTGACTTCAGAGACCTCAACAAGGCCTGCCTGAAAGATGACTTCCCACTTCCCAACATTGACATGATTGTGGATCTTACCGTAGGGCATGAGATACTATCTCTCATGGATGGCTTTTCAGGATACAATCAAATCAAAATTATCGAAGAAGATCAGCACAAGACATCCTTTATATGCCCATGGGGGACATACTATTGGGGAGTAATGCCATTCAGCCTAAAGAATGCAGGAGCTACTTATCAAAGAGCAATGACCATCATCTTCCATGACCTCTTTCACCACATCATGGAGGACTATGTTGATGACTTACTCGGCAAATCTAAGACTAGAGAAGAACACTTAGACATGCTAGCCAAGATCTTTGATAGGCTAGAGCAATATAATGTTCGTCTAAATCCAAAAAAGTGTGTCTTTGGTGTCACCTCAGGTAAATTGCTGGGATACATAGTCTCCAGACGAGGAATCGAGGTAGATCTAGTGAAAGTCAAAGCTATTACTGAAATGCCACCTCCTAAAACCTTGAAACAACTAAGAAGCTTGCAGGGTAAACTACACTCTATTCACCGATTCATTGCTCAACTTGCTGACAAATGCCAACCATTCCAGCATCTCCTCAGGAAAGATACAGCTTTCACTTGGACTGCTTAGTGTCAGGATGCCTTCGACCAACTAAAAGCATATCTAGCTAATCCCCTTATTCTATCTCCACCAAGACAAGGAGAGCCCCTCCTCTTGTATATCTCCACGATAGACATAGCAATTGGGGCTTTGTTAGCACAACATGATGAGCAGGGGAAGGAAAGAGCCATCTACTACATCAGTCACACCTTGATTTCCTATGAGCTTAACTACACACAAATTAAATGAGCATGTCTCGCCCTAGTCTTCACATCACAAAAGTTAAGACATTATATGCTCAATCACAAGACTAAGCTCATTGCTAAGATCGACCCACTCAAATATTTGCTAAACAAAGCATCTCTCACTGGAAGAATGGCAAAATGGGTCATGATTCTCACCGAATTTGACATAGAATACACAGAGAGAAAGGTAATCAAAGGACAAGTCATAGCAGATCAGCTAGCTAAGGCACCTATTCAGGCAGAACATCCTACAATAGTAGAATTTCCAGACGAGGCCATCTTGACAATCACACCAGCCGCAGATACATGGAAGATGTATTTTGATGGATCCTACACTCACAGAGGCTCAGGGGCAGGCATCCTATTTGTTACCCCTCAAGGTGACATGATCCCTAAATCATTCAAAATCACATTTCCATGCACCAATAATGTAGCAGAGTATGAGGCCCTCATCACAGGTCTCCGAATGGCCATCTAATGGAAAATAGAAAAACTAACTATGTATGGCGACTCTCAACTAGTCATCAAGCAAGTCAATAATGAATACAAAACCAAGGACGATAAGCTCCTTCCCTATAAGAAGATGGTCGATGTCTTTAAAGATTATTTCAGTGACATCCACTTTGAGCAGATCCCAATGTTAAACAACAAAGTGGTAGATGCCATGGCAACCATCGGATCTCTGGTAGACATGAAGCAAGGAGCAAGAAATGCGAATTCTTGATTGAAGAGCTCCCCATCCCAGCATATGACGTTCCCCAATCTGAACTAGTGTTCAAAATCGTTGGTCCTCTATCCCCCTGGTATCAGGAAACCTACCTCTACCTTCATGATAATATCCTCCCCAACAACCTATCCCCATCATAGAGAAAATCCTTCATCCATCGAGCCTCCTGTTTCATCCTTGTAGGTGACACCCTCTACAAAAGGAGTCTTGATGGCACACTTCTACAATGTTTAGACTCTAGGGAAGCCGACGTAGCTTTGGAAGAGGTACACGTAGGTATTTGTGGGGCACATTCAAGTGGACCAGCTCTTTCTAAAAAGATCCTAAGGACTGGCTATTATTGGCCCACCATGGAAAAGGACACACATCAATTTATCAGAAAATGCCTCCCATGTCAACAGCATGGCTATCTCATCCACCCACCAGCACAGGAGCTGCAACCAGTCACAACACCATGGCCTTTCTCATAGTGGGGACTCGACCTCATAGGAAAAATACATCCTCCATCCTCCAACGGCCATAAATTCATAATCACTGCTACTGAATACTTCACAAAGTGGGTGGAAGCAATACCACTCACCTTCACCACAGGCATCCAAATCTCCAAATTCATTCTCCACTACATCATCTGCCGCTACGGTATCCCTCGTTCCATTGTCATTGATAATGGGAAGACATTCAAAAACCAAGAAGTTTGCACTTTGTGTGAAAAGTTTGACATCAAACACCGATTCTCCATGCCATATTACCCCCAAGGAAATGGTCAAGCAGAGGCTTCTAATAAAACCATCCTCCGCATCTTAAAAAAAGATAGTCAATGAAGCTGGCCGCAACTGGCACCTCCAACTCAACCCCACCCTATGGGCTTACTGCACAAGCATCCACACTCCTACTAGAGCCACTCCATACTCACTAGTATTCGGATCTAAAGCCATTTTACCTATAGAGGTCGAGCTCCCATCCCTCCGAGAATCATTGCAAAACATTATCTCTGATGAAGACTATCATGTCGCAAGGTTGCATCAACTTGAACTACTGGATGAGAAATGCTTGAATGCATTAAATCACTTACAGGCATATCAAAACTGCCTCAAAAAATGTTACAACAAAAAGATCAGAACCAAAAAGTTTGAGGTAGGTGACCTGGTCCTAATGGAAAATCAGAAGAACCTGCAAGAGCGTCCGAAGCAAGGAAAGTTTTAACCTAATTGGCTAGGACCTTATGTCGTCACTGTCGACTATGGGTCAGGAGCTTATTAGCTTACAACACCCGAGGGGCAGCCTCTAGATGAGCCGATGAACATCTTGCATCTCAAGAGATTCTATGCATAACCCATCTGGTACCACAAGTCAAAAAATTAAAAAAATTAAAAAAAATCAGAAAATCAAGAAAAATCATAGTGCAATAAAAACTTCTAATGGTGACAATCACATCGGTGATGCCTTGGATAAGTACCATGGTGAAAATCTATTTCAGGCGCCATGCATAGTGGCTGGTTCTACCATCTAATAAGTCCTCTTTCCATCATAACACTCCATACCCACGCATCCCATGGCTTGAAATTCTGAAACATCAAGTTTGTTCACCCATTCCACACTACCTCACCCACCCAAAACACCATCCATGGAACAAGGATCCTTGTAATCTCTCGTTTGTACAGTTCATAAAATCAGAAAATCCAAAAACATCATAAAATCAGAAAATCCAAAAACATCATAAAATTAAAAAATCCAAAAACATCATAAAATCAGAAAATCCAAAAACATCATAAAATTAGAAAATCCAAAAACATCATAAAGTCAGAAAATCCAAAAACATCATAAAATCAGAAAATCCAAAAAAAAAAAAAATCCAAAAACAATCACCCCATGCATCAATCTCACATCCCATCATGATCATCTAACACACATCAATCCTCATCACATCCCACCCATCACAAACCATTCCCACATCATCAAGTCATGCTAGAACTACATATTCATTTCACTCGCATCTTAAAAGTACCTTGATCCCGTGGACACAGGGTATGTAGGCAGTCTAGAATACGAAGGATGTTTCCAGTACTCAGGTATCTAAGATGCACCCATCCCACCCATTGGGATGGTTCCCACTCACTGAGCATTCTAGATCTAAGAAACGATACGTATGCTACATATACAATTGAAACATGGTCCCTCACGCAAAAATATCAAGCAACATACCAACTATAATCTTACATTTGGCCAAAATGTTCTTTTGCCCATCTTCCAAAAAAAAAACTCTCCAATCAAACACCAACAGATCTACGTCCTAGGATATGTCTTTCCTACAATGGACAAAAATCTATCATTCTATCATCACGTCTCTTGGCAAGAGCACACAAAGGCTATTTGTATCTTTCGTTGGTCTTTTTGTCTCGCTCCAAGCAATCTCCAAAGCTACCTTGATCTCATTATATCATGGTACGTAGCGGATAGCCCTTGGAGTAGACATAGTCATTGTTTCGGTATGCTATGCTTGTGGGTTGGTTTCATTACTCTAAGAATAGTATTCATATCTTGAAGCCCAGGTCGCTTCTAGCATGATGTGTCCTATTTGCATATATAGGTATCAACACCTTATATGCATTATTCACACTCACTGCTATGAGTCCCCTTCCTCCACTAGACAAGATTATACTACCTTGGGCATGCATGAAATCAACCTATTGTTTGTGGGTCTAGTCCATGCAATCGTAGGATATACATCATCACCTAGGTCATTTCATACCTTTGTGAACCGTATCCTACATTGCTACATTAAACTAAGAAATGCTCTCAATTAATTTTGTGCAACTACTATTACTAGCTCAAAAATCATCATCCTAATCACTCAGTCAATTATCCCATATTGGCCTAGATTTGATAAACACTTTTCAATCACCCCCCCAATCTAACTCCCTCACTAAATCCCATCTTCCCACCATATCTTCACTTAACACATCTTGAACCAAACCAAACCCCCCCCTCAATGACGTGGTGTCTTATGACCTAGCAATCCTTCAATCTCCCCACTGCCATCCCCCAAACGCTTCCATCCCTATCATCCCCACCACCTAACACGCTCTCCCATAGTCTCACCACTCAGGGTCAACACAAGGAACATCATGTGTATCAGGACTAGGCCATCTCACCTATCACCTAGTGTGCATACCATCTATCACCTAAACTGCATTTAAGCATATCATTTTAGGTTCATTTTAATCCAATTTGCATATCATTTTAGGTTCATTTTAATCCATTTAAGCATATCATTTAGCTACATGTTACGACCAATTTGCACCTCATTTTAGGTTCATTTTAATCCATTTAATTTGCATTGCATTCTAGGTTCATTTTAATCCATTTGCATAACATCTTAGGTTCATTTTAATCCATTTGCATAACATCGTAGGTTCATTTTAATCCATTTAATTTGCATTACATTCTAGGTTCATTTAATCCATTTGCATCATATTTTAGACTTCATTTTAATCCATTTAAGTTGCATTGCATTCTAGGTTCATCCATTTAAATTTGCATAAAACAAAAGTTGGTTCTTTTTAGCTGCATATCATTACACCTCATATCATGTTCATTTATCATATAGGTGCATGTTAAAATTAAAATTAGTATCATCACATTACATTCCATACATATAAACATCTCATAAACAATTAGTTGCATTACAACATCATCAGCATCACCATTGAAACAACATATACATCTAATGGCATATACATAATTCCATACATTTTCATCCATAATAAATGTTCATTAGTTTGCATATTCAGTTACATCATATAATCCATAAAATCACAACACCTTGCATATATCACAAAAGCATCCATGCATTCATCAAATCATACACATCATTTGTACCAACAAAACACATTCACAAACATATAAAAACCATAACATATATGTGCATCCATCATATAAGCATCATCACAATAGGAGATCATACACCATCAAAAGCATCGCATCATATATAATCACCGCAAAAAAATGTACATCGCTTATCATCAAAAAATATATATAGTGTCCTAATACAATGCCTCTAAGGGCTAACATGGTATAACATCACATCAAGGATCCTCTCTCTGAAGGAGTAGGAGACTCTGACCCTGGTCGAGCCTGTGATCCTGACGGTGGCTATGGTTGTGGCGCTACTGGTACCTGAGGACCCTGCCGGGGCACATGTGTAGGAGGAGGCATCATCTGTTGTACTGACCACATAGATCTCGATCTATGTGATCTTGATGCCCCCGATCTGCTGACCTGGCTGTAACTCAGTGCCTGCTAAGCCGCTGGCACGGCTGCATAGTACAACCCTCGATAATACTCCGTCCATGCTCTGGCCTTTGCTAGCTCTCCTTGTACCTAAGATATCTGCCCCTGTGCTTGACTCAACTGCCCCTATATCTGATGTGCATGTGTCTGCGCCTGAGCCAGCTGGGCCTGAATCCCTACCAAAATCAGGGCAAGTCCCCCACCCGCAACTTGTACACTGCTCAACGTAGTCTCTGCCTGCTATGCTCTCACGAGTGCTGCATCCTGCTCTATCCTCAAATCCTCCATGTCCTCTCGAGCCTGGGCCAACTGAGCCTCTAGCACTGCCACCTACCCATGTACTCCCTGCAACTGTCCCAACTCGACCTCGTGGCGCCCTAACGCCTCTTCTAAGCTGGCCACCTGAGCACGTAATGTCTCCACCTCCTCTGTCTGCTCCCGTGGACGTCACCGAGGTGTCAGCCTCTCAACCTCTGCTGCCACCCCTGCCCCAAAACTCCCTGCCTCGGTATCATGTCTCGCAGCTTTTCCACCTGTGATGGAGATAGATCACCCTACTCTGCCCTCAGCTGTCCACCGTGTCGTCGTGGTCCTCTACCTTGTCGTCTGCCCCTAACCTAGGCCTGCTGTGCTGGAACCTGCTGTATAGGAACCTATTGTGCTAGAACCTCCTGCCCCACCTGTCCCTATCTCGCTGCTGCTGCTGCCAACTCCCTTACACGCTGACCATCTCTCGCAATCACCCTCTCCTCCCCATCATCCATCACCTCCACAATGTAATCTACAATAACCTCATCTCCATCCCCATCAGGATCATCTCCACCCCCATCTGAGTCATCCCCTGATACCTCCACCGTCAGATCTATCAATCAGGTGGGCCGATGCATCTGCCACCATACCTCATATGTAGGTGTAGTACCTGCATCCCTCATTGTGCTCCTCCAATCCCACTAAACTGGCTGAAGTGCTACAAAATCATTCAACGTAACCTGTGGCTACAATGGTGCAGGCCAATGGGCTGTATCCCCTGGCATCCGCGCATATATCACCATCTTCTTAGGCGTATCCTGTACTAATCCAAAATGACACATAACCCGTGAGGGTAGGTACATCTCTACAGTACGATCTACACGACCCATAAGATATCTCTGCTGAAATGTGTATGGGAGATGAGTCACATCATCGGGCCACTCCTCACAACCAATATATGGATGCCATACCATGCTAATCACGTCATCCAGTATCCTCCACTAGTGGCGGACCTATCCAGTGTATGTATACTCTGCATCTTGATACAAAAACACAAATGCCTCAAACGGCCGCTGATAATAACCACATATCGGCCACGTCACAGGGATATGCTCCCAAATCCATATGTGTAGCAACGTAACCCCAGCAGATAAAGCCCTGTCATGAAGATAAGTGACTGTGTGCATCTCGTGAAGCAACTGTGTTAGCATCACCGGCCCCCATGCATAGACAATATTATGGCTCACCATCCCCTCTATCACCCCGCCCCAGCCCACAGGAAAACCTCTGCCTCGCCTATCCGGCATCACCACACCTCCAATCAGCGCACACAGAAATAAGGCAAAGGGATTTGCACCTGCCGCTAGTGTCCTATCATAGTCCAACTCCCTCTCATCTCCCAAAAGGACTAGGTGCTCTGCTCTAAACACTCTGGTCAATGCAGTCTGCCCCTTCCTCGTGTCATACCTCACACGTCAACCTAAAATCGGCAGCTTGAGGATGCGATAAACATCCTCAAGTGTGATGGTCATCTCTCATGTTGGCAGTAGAATGTTGCAAGTCTCAGTGTGATATCACTCCACCATGGCGTCATCAGAGCTCTATGAGCTCACAGCACTGGCATCGATGCCATCGTCTAAAGCCCCAACCTCACCAGTCAAGCCCGCCATGCCTCATTAAATAGTGCCATCACGAAGGGCACTCATCGCTCCTGCGACTACAGTATAAACCACTGTGTATCCTGTATCCACCACGTCTTCGTTAGATACTAACTTATTTCCCCCACACACACTTTTTCTTCTAATGTCTCAAAGGCCCACACCATGTGGCCCCCACATGGACAGCCCCTAGTGCCATTTTTAAAATGGCACTACTTTTCCCTACCTATTGCACCAATACAAATAATGGCGCCACTACGTGACCTATATCACGCAATCTAGACGATGGCGATGCATTACATTTTCACATTAATTTCCACTTTAGCGCTAAAACATACAATAGTGCTATTTCCCATTATGGCGCTATTCCAGACGATAGCACCGTTCTAACCCTAATATGGCACCAAAATGCCATTTTTTCATTTTTCCTAGGATTTGGTGCCAATTCAGATGATGGTGCTAATATTTCCCCCAAATGGCGACAAAACTGCCCTACCCTACCTTGGTGAATAGTGCTAATCCACAAGATTGTGCTAATTCACCTGATCTTTGGCGCCACGCATTGTAAACCCATATCCCATAACCCAAAAAAATGTGCGTAAAATAAAAAAATACAAAGTTTGGGTTAGGCCCTACCTAGGGTCCAGCCTCGGGTGACCGCCCGACCTCTCGGAATCGCTCTGAGATGTGATGAAGTCGTGGGAACTGTGGGTTGTGCTCAGCCATCTCTCCTTTGTCTTTTCTTCTACAAAGTCAAAAGTGTGCCAATGTGGCACTCTTTGGGCCCACTTTCCCTAATATAGTGGGCCATGTCATCCCTCCATCTCTTCTTTTTTCCTCCAGGGTGCAGATCTTAGCCTTTTTCCTCTGTTTTTCCTCCTACCATCTTCTTTTTCCATCACCTCTCCAACTGTCACTTTTGTCACATCCTTTCGAGAGCTTACCTGCAAAATTTTCATTTTCCCACCAACCTCTCAAGGGGGCATCCCCTACCATCTCATTCCTTCATGGTAGCTAGGGCATATTTTTCTTCGACCTGATGCCACTTCCCTCCTAGGTCCTGACGCCACGTCAAAGAGGGGCAAATGTAGACACCTAAAAATGTCTCAACCACCAAACTGACTCCCAACATCCCTAAACATACCAATTTCCTTTCCAACCAATTAGTTAAATTTTTATTTAATTAATTACCCCTTTCATTTCCTAAAGCCACACCATTTCATCCCCAAAATTGAATTAATTTTGTTGATTCAATAGTCCAAACCTTAGCCAATTGATTTAATAAATATGCAAAATTTATTAAATCAATTCCCCCATTTTCCCTAAATCTAATTAATTAGTTAAAAGCATGTTAACTAATTAATCTAGCCTACTAATTAGCCTATCCCTACCCTAGACAATTAAATAGCTATTATTTAATTGCCTACTCTAGCCTACCTCATCCTAGCCTTAGGATTAATTAATTAAATCATTGATTAATTAATCTTATCCTCCCACTAATCCCTTTGCTAATTTATTCCAGCCATATTAATTAGGTTAGTCACCTTAATTAATTGAGTCAAAGCCTCATTAACACTTCTCCCCACATCCCCCAAATTTAAAATTCAAATAAATCACACATCACATTTACTTCTCTTACACATCCCTTACACATGTCATAACTCATAAATATTCAATCTTCCACAAATAAATTTTTAATTCATTTTACCCTTCCCCATGTAAATTTTTAATTCACAAATAATCCGTCTCACCCAATCTCATTTATTCACCCATTTCCCAAAAATGAATAAAAGATTTACTTTTATTCCTAGCCCTCCATCTTCCAAGATCAAATCTAGACCCTCCACATCACTTTTATCCTCCACCATTGATCTCTCCAATCAATCTCCACCCTTGGATCAAAATCCCTTCTTAAAATCTATAAATACAACCTCTCACAAGTCATTTTCATCATCCAAGTTTATGCAAAGTTAGCATGCCAAAATCACTCTTGATTTAGGATAGTGAGTTGCACAATTGAGGATCATTTCACATTGAAATCCATAGTCTAGGGATCATCTTGGTCTTGGGAGCTTCTTTTGGGTGCAAAGGCTCCTTCTTCTCTTGATGGGATTAGGTTGTGCTTATGAGTTATAGTTTTGTGTTTTTATTGCATTTGATTTAGTGTTTTGCCTTTCTTACATTATCTAATCTACACATGTAACAAGGTATCATTCACTATTATCTCATCACACACAATTGTCATTTCATGAAGCTGTCATCCCAAATACCATGTCCCACTTATCCTAATTCATCTCTCTGAACATCCTGATAGAACATAATATGTCACTTCTTGAAGTTACCAATCTTGTTTGTTTGCAACCATTATTAAATCTCAAATCAAAATCTATAACACTATCTATATCCAATATATCATTAATACCTCATAACTGATAGTAGCTTCCCAAATACTAGAAATCCACGATGATATCAATATAATTGCCAAGTGTATGTAGCTAGAATTGAGTATAAATTTAGGGCACATTAAAGGTCCATCCTCAACCCCACAGAACAACATAAAGAAAACGGTTTACAATAAGAACCAACCAATGTGGTTTAATTGGGGAAGATGAGGAATTGTACTCCTAAGTGACCATAAGGGAATGCCCTTAAATAGGGGTGACATTAAGACATCACATCATATAAGAACATGAAGGGTGACCCACACAACTCCATACAAATACTTTCCAACATATTATTTTTAACATTTCTCTACTAAGTCATAAAGATTATTTACACACATATAGATTTATCACAAGGGCATGCTTAAGTGGATCATACATTCTATCCACTAAACTCTTCTTCCCAATTTAGATATCCTACATCACATACTTTGAGTTACAATCACAACATTTACTAGGATTCTCACACATCACAAGACATATCTACATTACATAGGTACATTACCACAACATCATCTAACATAGTTTACTTAGGTGGCCACTCATTTTTACAACATAGTACAGAAAACATGATTCTTTTCTAGTTTGTTACTTAATGTCAACACCAAAATTTACATGCAATCTATTATGTAGTTGGTACTTATTTCAAAAACCAAATTCAAAAGGTCATAATGCAATGTCAAATAGATCTAGGAGGCATAACAAGACTCTTTTAAGACAACTTATTTCCAATCACTATACAATAAAATCAACTTATCTTAAAAATTATATCAAAACCATTTACAAGGGCACTTATTCTATCATATTTCCATTAACAATCCAATTCTAACTATAAGCTATCCAAGGTATCAAAAAGTTTGTCTAATGCTCTACTATGTATGTAGAAGCAATTAGTTCATAAGAACACATTAACAAGACTTATATAGCCAAGCAAGAAAAAGAATAAAATAAAATATGAAAATCATGTTATATCTGATTTACCATCTAAGTGTAGATATATGTATGATCCCTAATTCTTTGTCAATTCATAAACAAACATGATATAATTTGAATGTTGTAAGACCACCTAATAATTTTATTACATTACTTAGTGTTATCCTTTGTAACATGAGTAGAACGAATGCATTATACAATACATCCCAAGCTTCTCCTTACAATACATAAATATGAGACATAACTATAGTACCATAGACTTATCCCCAAGCAACATGCAAGGTATCACAAGATGCATAAAGTGATAAATGAGACCTCTTATCTAGAATGTTAAGGTTCACATGCACTAATATGTTAAGATTCACATACTAATTCATGATCTAATCAAATGAAAATATTTCACAAGACATGAGAAGATAGATCATCATCCTAGTGAACATTAAAAGGGAAATAAACACAAGGACTATAAAATAGTCATCAACATCCATCATTATAAAAGTGACATCTATCGCTCATAGGTAGAAGTTCATCATAAAAACACTAGTTTCAAGACATTGAGTGCACATTCAAGTTTAGACAAAACAAATATTTCCTAGAGTTCCCAGACTTGTAAAAGCTGAGTGCTCTGATACCTATGTAATGCCTCACCACTCACAACACCAAAGTGCTACAAAGAAACATCCTAATTTTTTTTGTTACCACTTTTATTTAAAAGGTGAAGTGAATAATCTTTATAATACTCATAATCACATCTTAACTTAACTTAATCTATGTTTTGACATTAGATGCAATTTTTTTATACACATTCCAAAAGTCAACAAGAGTCTAAAGATCAGAAAATAATTTTAATTATACTATATTTATTAGAAGCCTTCTTTTTTGATTGATTATAAAAAAATGAAATAAAAAGTAGTAAATAAATTAAATAAGAGACTACCATAAAACACATAGGTGAAAAGAAATATTAAAAGTGATCTCATTTACTTTCCATTGTATTTAATTGAAAAGAAAAAATAAAAAGTAGTAAATAATTCTAACAATAGATTTACCATAGCTGAAAAGAATTACTAAAGTAATCTCATTTACTTTCCCATTGTATTTAATTTAAAAGAAAGAAATAAAAAGTAGTAAATAATTCTAACAAGAGGTAAGCTATGCAATATAGATTCAATAATTCGATACTTCAATGAAACATCTTCCATTATTGCTACCTCTCTAATCACTTTTATACATTTCATATTTATTTGACTTATTATGTTTTTCTCTATTTTACATTTCATGTTGTCTTCTATTATCCATATTCACCTTGTTCTATTTTACTTTTCACCCCTACCCCTACTTATCTATCCTTTATCTTCCTCCTATCTTTATTTTCTTGACACTAATTCATAGCCCATATTTTTACTTAATTCTCTAATAATCATTTTATCATACTGTATGCTCCTTAACATCTTTTCTCTCTCACTTCCTCTAACATTATTTATTTTAATTTCTCCCTTCCCTTTTTATAACCTTGTGAAACCAATGACCCATTGGATTGATTATAAGTACACCTCTAATCCATTATCAATGGAGACAAATACACATATCATGCGATGGGTCAAAATAGTCAGTCCAACTCTCTTCCTTACAAAAGGTTAATTCTGAGCTAAAATATTTAATACTATTCATTACGAGAGCTAAAATGATAACTTAACAAAATAAGAAATGATACAAATAATAAATTTGAGAATCTAATCCGTAAGCATACATAGCCAGCATAGGGAATAAAAATAAAGTTTATGACTCAAGCCTATGCCAAACGATCATGGAATATGCGAATCAACCTATGCCACATGATCATGGAATATGCGAATTTAATAAAAGAAATTCTAAAATTAAGAAGAAGATAAGGCCCATCTAATGGATGAGGTTTTCTTCCCACATCTGACCTAACCATAACTCTTCTAAAGCCAAATAATACCAAGCAAGAGAACATTTCTCTTTCTAGCTACTGCGCCTCTAGAAGCTTCAACAATTTTTTTGGATTGCAGGGTCAGAGAAAAGAATGGAGGGATACAACCTAGGGCAATGGTAATTCTTTTAACCTCACCTCTAATTTCAATGCATCATTTCCTTGTTTCCTAATAGCTCATTGTCTTATGGATTCTTTTTTTTTTTTTTTTTTCAAGAGGGAAATAGGATGGGTTATTTCTCCTTCTTCCTTTATTAATTTTTTTTTTTTGCTCCTCCATTGGCAGTTGGAAGAATTTGGATTAAAGAACCATGTGGCAATGTTGTTTTTTTTTGTTTAATCCAAAGCAATTATTAGGGGCGGCTTGCATAGCCAACCCAGGCATAAGGAGATTATTTTATTTTATTTACTTAATTATATTTTCCTTTTTATTATTGTTTTCGTTCTACCTGCAGTGCAGATGGTCATGTAGGGGTAACAACCTTTTTTAGGGCTGCTAAGCACAACATATACAATGGCTTGGTCTAGGGAAAATGATGCCCTTCGTGGACAAGAATGACATATTCCAGTAGCAGTTTGTTTAAATCATAGTCCCTGACTTTATTTTTTTTCTCTCTTGTGTTTACGGATTTGATCTAGTATTTGTTCCTCCTTCAAACCGCCTGACCAAAATTCACTTAGTTTTTTTTTCCTTTATAGGTATGATGATAGAGTTCCTTCTATTTATTTTCTTTTGGGTGCCTGCAAGAGGTAGAATCTTTTGGCTGGGTGTAGATTCTTGCCAAGCGTGGGGGCTGAGACCATGAGAGAATCCCTTTGAAAAATGTTTCTTTCAGACTCTTTTCATTGTATAGTATTTAGTCCCTCTACAAGAGTTAAAACACTAATGGGTATTGTAGACTAGCCAGGGTGCAGACTCGTTTCATGGTTTCACAACTTTTACAGTTTAGTAAGACCTAGGGGTTCCAACAAAAACTATGTATTTGAGAATTCTAATAACACCTTTAAATATTTTATTCAGGTTCTATATGAGAAAAGAAAACTCTTACTACATTAACCATCTTTCATAGTACAGTATGATAGAATCATGTATTTTCTATAGAAATTAACTATTTTCATAAATAATAACAGAAAGTTGTAAACCACATAGTCATTCCTATATAAATTAATTCTCTATTCTAGAATAGAACACTAAATGAATAATACAATAAAAATTATTTATATATAATATACTGTCCTGAAAGGAACTTTCATGATTTTTTTTCAGTCCACTTGTTACATTTCTTAGTCCACTTAATTACATGTAAAACCAATAATTGCAGTCCATTGTGTCATATTTGGTTAAATGTCCATAATATAGAAATAGCCCATTTCCCTTTAACTCTGTGCTTTTCACAAAAGGTTGCAACCTTCAAAACTATTTAGAATAGAAGGAAGCTTCTTCCCACAGCTTCAAAGATTAGTGTTTTTCTGTTTTGTATAAGGTAACAGAACATGCTATAGTTTCCCTCTCCCTTTGGCATAGGTTATCCCATTCACATCCATGATTCCACAACTTGTAAAAACCTGCACAAAATAAGGAAACCCATTTTTCCCAGCCCGTGGAGGAGCACCTCCCAACCTAGGGTAGTAGCTGCCCACCCCCAAGCTAGGGGAAAACACAGGAAGACCTAGGAAATTTTTTGCACATTCTCACTGCTGAACCCACAACACTCACATACAGAGAGATACTCTCAACACAAAACAACACAGAATATTAACTTCACAGGGGATTTCACAATTCACCAGAAGGTTATATGCAAAACCTTCATGAAGGGGGTAAAGATAGGACATCAACCTATAGGATTGAATTTAGCATAACTTTTGCAGTAGTTTTCATTTCATATGGGTACTCATACCCTTCAAAATTTCTCTTGCAGGGTACTCTTACCCTCTTAGTTTCAATGGTAACTTTTATTTTTATTTTTTTATGCATCGATAAACTTGCAGACAACATCCTCTTTACCCCCACACCTAGTTAACAATAGAAAAACAACCTACCTCAAAATCTTCAACAAGTCTAATTTCCAAACCATAGTCATAACAGTAAAAGAAGAGAACTATCTTTAGATTATACAGAACCAATACACAACACTCAACACGAAAACCATGTTTTTGTTTAATTATCAATGAAAATGGATTTGTTTACCTAATTAACAGTGACAATTAAAAATCTAAATTTTTTTTTTACAAATTTCTCTTTTTCTTTTTCTATTATTTTTTTTATAGAGTTGAATGAGGGTCTACCTAGAATTTTCAATAGAATTAGTGGGTTGATTAAGCTCCACTGTAGTCTCCTCCTCCAGAATAACTAGCCTCTGCTCCCCTTGATTTCATCCCCCTTTTCTCTTTTTCTTTTGTCCCCTCCACAGCTTGAGTTTGCAAGGTGAATACATGTGTCAACTACTTGTTGTTCCACCTTGTTTCCTCTCCTTTGGACAAGCCACCAACATATTCTTTTCTTAAATTATTTAATTTTCATCATAAAAAAAGGCCCAAAATTAAGTGTTGTAAAAAAACATTTTTTTTTAAAATTAATTGTGTTTTTACAGGGGTCCCACCAAAACTAATAAACTTAGGCTTTATTGTTATATATATTTTTAAAGTAGTATTAACCCTTTTAAATAAAAAGAATCATTACTTAGCCCTCTATTTTCACTATATTAATTCTTTACAAGACTTTGACAAATGACACACACAACACAACACACAACATGACACATCATTACTACACATATTCCACAGCTACAACACTTATTTCACACCACATATTTCACAGCATCATATAACACACTTCCACGTACACACAACTACCACACGTACATAACCATATAATAGACCTAAGCCTCTCCAAATAGTCTCGGTCGGCTAACTGGGAACCACAACATGTTCCATGTGTTTTTCCCAATTCCACCAGCTAAGAACCTGCACACTTGTTTCAAATTGTTAGTTGCAACTATAATACCATAATCAAGGTAATAATTCAATAACACCCATCTATGAAATCAATAACTCATATCATAATCAATCCAATAATTTAATAACAACCATCTGTGAAATCAATAAAGTAATATTGCCTATATAGATTTTATAAACCGAATAATGGATATATTTGCATAAAGGAAATATATCATTCAAGCTCAAATCATAAATCCAAAATGGTATTATCCCATAGTCATAGTTTGATGAAAACACCAAATTCAACAATAAGATATCTCATCATAATAACATAGTAAGAATATGAAATCATCTCCCACCTAAGGTAGGACTAGGGAAGGCCTCACACTTCTCTATATAGAAACCTAACTACATGTTTTAAATAATGTTCATTCTTTCAAATGCATTTAAGAGAAGATTCAACTCAAATTTAATGGATTTATTCTTAGATTTCACCTACACTTTGCTACTCATGTAGGATAACCTTATATCTCTCTAATATGAATCGATACTTTTCTAAAAAAAGAACCGTTGTCTCCTTAAAAACTATTTTTTTTTTTTTTTAAAGTATGATTACCTTTTTAAGGTAAATAATCTTTTCTAAATACTTCATTCCTTAAAAGAGAACCGTATCCTTTTAATGGAACTTGTTATTATAATTTATATTTCTATTGTTTTAAGGAGACTTATATCATTAATAAAAAAATTGTCTTTTTTATAAATTTTTAAGAGACTTTGAAAAAAAAAAAAAGGATCCTTTCTAATTAAAAATAAATAAAGTAAAGATTATAATTTTTTTTTTTAAATCATTTTTATTTTTTTAAGAGTCAAATTTTCACATGGAAGATTAATCTTAGTTTTTTATTTAAAAAAATAAAAAGTCATTTTTTTAGAAATTCTTAATATAATCAATCTAAGGTAAGCCTCGTATCCTTAAGTCATTAGACATTAATAATAGTATTACCTCCTTATGTCCTTTAAATATAGAAAATTGTTGTCTTCAAATAATTAAAGTTCTCACCTCCATATACTATAAGATAATTTTTTATAAAGTGTCATATGTAAAGGCTACAATTTTAGATAAATTATCTCTTATATGATTTTTTTTATAAAAACCTTCGATAAGTTTGCCTAGCTAAGCAATTGATAACATTTGATATTATTTATTTGAATATTGTCATAATCAAGAAACAATATTATCATATATGTCATGAATGGATAAAAGACATCCATTAAGAGGCAATACTACAAACTAAAAAGGTATGTCCAAATGGGTAGAGAAATCTAGGAAGATGACATATTGATAATGTACATAAGTGTTTTTTACAAACTACTTAAGGAGATTTGTATTTATCTAGAATATCTAAATTTGTTGGGTATAAAAGAACCCATTTGTAATGGGTGGTTGTCACCCTAATACACTGTCTAGGGAGCAAGCCTGGAAAGGATAGCTCACCTATTCCTTTAATTTTTTATAGATCATTACTATATGTTTAGTAGGATGACTATTTATTTTCCTTGCAAAACATGGCAAATTATACATACTTATACTTATGAAAATCCCATATGATCTCCTTAATAAAATTGTTAGATTATTTTAAAGTATTGTCATAGTATATTATATGTTGACTTATGGGCTTTTATTATTTTTGCACCAAAAATAAATTTTATTGATTATTATATTACTAACTATGTTGGTAACCTTATTGATAGGACATACACCTCAATCTATGTCTTCAAAATATGGTCCAGTTTCTATCACATGGATGTAGTGATATTTATACAACTATCCTCTATAGCTCCTTAATCAAAGTTGACTACAACAGAATCAATGTGCTTTAGAGATTACCAGAAATGTTTTTTCATATGGGTACACTATTACGGGTCCCACTTTATTATATAGTAAAGCTATTTTCTATTACTCAAGACTCTTATTTCTAGAAATAAAGTACATTTGAAGTTCATGGGCACTACCTTAAAAGGAAAGTCCTTCCATCCTAATATTATTCTTCAATTCTGTAAGATTGATTATCAGATGATAGATATACCATATCAAGAAGATCTAGACTAAGCTCCTAGTAATCATAAAAATTATATATGCAATATAGAATCAAACCTTTGCGCTTTACCAAATTCTCCAAATTCAAATCAATTCTTGGCCAACGAGGGGGAGTGTGCATGACATTGGCACCTCTAGATGTAAGACCTAAGCATAAAATAAGACCTTAGACATTTTAACATGTCAGGATTTGAGGGTGAGTGTGCTTGATTTTAGCACCTCTAGATGTAAGACCAAAGGCATAAAATAAGACCTTAGGCATTTTAACACCTTAGGATTTGAGGGGGAGTGTGTATGATTTAGCACCTCTAGATGTAAGATCAAAGGCATAAAATAAGACCTTATGAATTTTAACACCTCGGGATTTGAGGGGGAGTGTACATGATTTTAGCACATCTAGATGCAAGACCAAAGGCAAAAAATAAGACCTTAGGCATTTTAATGCCTCGGGATGTAAAGAGTTGCCATTGAGGGGGAAAGAGTATGTCTAACAATGGCAGCTCTATGTAACACCTAAAAGGAAAAAAATAAGACTTCTAGCCATTATATATGGTTAACTCCATGCATTATATGGAAGCCCTATGGGCATATTGAAAATTCTTCTCTTTGTAAATCTTCCACTTGTAAAAGCATTGTATTAATATGTAAGACCTACAGGCATTATGCAATGAACCTGGGGGGTTGGTTTGAGGAGTTTTGGGCTCCAATAGAAACATTGTAAGACCTCACACCATTTTTTAAAACATGAGATTATAAATTGTGACAAGATGACATTCATGTAGTCCAGAATACATGATCTTCATTTTGGCATATATTTGTGTCCCTATTTATCACTGTCAAAGAAGACCTACATTACTGGGGTGCTTAATTTTTTCTTTATAGAAATTGACATGTGATGCCCCATAATAACATTAAGGGGGAGTGTTAGAACATAAGGTTATTAGGGGTCATACCATTATAACATTTATATAATGTTCTAATATAAGGTTATAAAACCTTATGTTATAAAGCATATAAAATTTGATAATTAATAATCTAATAACTATTAGATTATTAATTATTTACAAATGGTTTCTTTGAATGGGTGTGACTAATACCCTTTATGTATTACGCCACCCTTCTCCTTTATTTAAGGAGGTTCTCTCTCATTTGAGAGGTGTGGATTTTGGAGTTTTATAGTGAATTATATCCCTATGCACATGAGGTATTATTGGCCATGTGGAAGTATGTAAAGGAATATATCCCCAGCCTGTTCAATCTATTTCTTAATAGACTATTATTTGTAAGTGTTTTAATAAAATGATGCTTTATGGGGATTTTTACCCGAAAGGGATTTCCCCATGTATATCTTGTATAATGTGTTAAATCTATGATTGTATAATTCTCTTTTATATTTATTTTATATTATGTATATAATGATTAGTGTAGTGCCCCTCATTTTTGCTTTCTCTTAGATTGATAGTTGTTAGGTCTGGACATTATGAAATCTTGTTTGATGATGGATTTACTATTATAATTAATGATGTTCCTATCATACTTATTGATGATGACCTACTACTAGGATGATACTACTAGTACTGTTGTTTTATGCTTATATTATGACTAGTCATGGACTCAATTGATTATGTGGATCAATCTTATCATGTGTTTGATGTGATTAACTGATGATGTGTTTATCTAGCTATTTAGTTATTGATGAACATGCATGATATGGTTACTTGTTGATGAGACTACTGGAAGGGACAGTGCCGCATTACTCATGCGTGAGTACCCTGCTACACTGCAATTTTGTTCCACGGTGTGTTTGATTGGATGGTTATATGTGTGTGTGTGTGTGTATATATATATATATATATATACATATATATATATATATATATATATATATATATATATATATATATATATATATATATATATATATATATATATATATATATGGTTACTTGTTGATGAGACTAGTGGAAGGGATAGTGTCACATTACTCATGCGTGAGTACCCTGTTATGCTGCAATTCTCTTCCATGGTGTGTTTGATTGGACAGTTATATGTTCATTTGTTGCAGGTTGTAGGTACTAGACATCAACTCCACTTGAATCGACAGGTTTGAGCATGCCTTAAATCCAATGGAGAATTGTTGATCAAAGATAACATAAGGTCCCTAAGCTAGTCATCATCCTCGAAGAGGGTATGTTTTCATGTCCTATGATATGTCAGTCTGGTCGATTGGGCATGATAGTTAGTTACCCTTGTTGAGGTTGTCTGATATTGTTTAGTATGTGGGTTTTTTTAGGGATTAAGGATAGAGCATTTATATTACCAAAAAGAGGAGCAAAAGACATTACATCTATTGTGGCCAAGGTGGCCACCCACTAAGTTTACACAAAATGCCAGAGCTACTACTTATAATGTTGTCAGTACTTTTACCTTTTTACATCATATAAGAAAAAAAAACTATATTACTAAAAGGTAATATCATATACTATTTAGAGGCACCATTCAATCTTGGTTCAACAAAGATATCATCCTGATTTGATGAGTCTACATCCATATCTAAAAGTAGATCAGGAAATGAATCTAGATATGCATCAGGCTCCAAGTCTACTACCAGTTCAACATCTGCTCCTAGTTTAGTATAAACATGTGAGACTCCATCCCAATCAACAAGAAGCCTGAGAACACCCTGATCATCAATCAAGGTAGGGGAAGGATCGACAGGTCTATAAATTGAGTGGATATCTATGACTCAACTGTCTCCTCTTTGTCTACCAAATTTAGCTCCTTGAATTTACTGTGTAGCTCATCCAACTTCTCAGTGAATGCAAGGCAAGTTTTCTTCATATCCTGTAGGCCCACATGACTTGGGGATGAGCCAGCCTTTGAGTACAGAGAGGGAACATCACCTCCATCATCAGAAAAAATAGTTTGTGCTTCAACAGAGCCTGCCACCTGGAAAAGGAAATTGGCTTGTGTGAGTCTAAATTTAGGCCCAGTAAGAACCCTAACTTTGTTTTGGAAGTAATCTTCATTCCTCTTTTTCCACAACATCCACAAGACCTCAGTAGTAAACAACAACCATAACCTATTATATTTAGTGTCAAAGCTAGCCAGGTAACTAAACAGAATACCAAGTTTACACAAAGGAGAGCTTAGAGACCAATTGGGCAGACGTCTCATGAAAATATCCTAGATTTTGCAAGCAAAAGGACATTGAAAAAAATGTGATCACAAGACTCAACCACATACAAACTCTGAAAACACTATTATTAGCACCCACTAGTAATTTCCCCAGACCGAGAAGCCATCTAAAACAACCTTTCTTAGGTTCCATAAATCTAGACCAGAAAGACAAAAAGATCATCCTAAGACATTTGTGACTAACATTACAATCCCAAAATTTGACACAGTACTTAAAGACCTCATCGGAATCCTTTAAAAGTTTATAGATCCTTTTAGGCTCACAAAGTTTCAAACTAAGTCCATTGTTCCATTTCAGCATACTCAGCCATTCAGGCTCACACAACAATTTTGTCTGGGCAGGAGTAGCAGAGAATGCAAAAAGGACATAATAAGTTCTCTTTTGAGTATTCTTAAGGCCAAAATGAAGTCTCAAGGTCTCCCAATTTTTAATGCCTTCAGAGGTACAAATATATTGGAATGAAGATAGTCCTAGCTTATGCCATTTTAGACAAGAACACCCTTGAAAAAGAACTAAATGTATATCCTTGTGTTTCAAGGACCACCAAACTGATAAGTGCTCTCCCCATTGCACAGTAGGCCTTTGCAATATTTTTGAAGATGAGAGTTCAACAGACTTCCCATGCCTTCTAGATAGAGGCAAAAATAACTGACCCAAACAGTTTCACCTTGAAATCCCCAAAAAGGAGGTCATGAGGATGAAGATCTCTCCAACCTAGGGCCAATCTCAGCCTTGAGAGTTTGAATTTATTCCTTACAAGTACCTTCCAAGGTTCATTTCCTTCCAAAGCCTTTACAATCCACTTCGCCACAAGAACCAAACCTTACAATTTTAAGTCTCTTAGACCTAGTCCACCATGATCTCGATTGAAACAACGCTAATCCTAGTTAACATGGTGTTTTTTCTTGTTCCCTTTACCATCTGACCACAGAAAGGCCTGATTACCTTATGAATACTTTCAATTTGCACAAAAGAGAAGAGCCACATAGAGGCATAATAAACAATATATGCAAAGAGAACTTTCTAGCAAACTTGAAACCTCCCAGCAAGAGACAAAGCTTGTTTGTTCCAACTTCTAAGTTTGACATCAATTTTGGAGAACAACCACTCCCACATCTATTTGAGGGAGGGATCCAGAGAAAAAGGGATACCGAAGAACTAAACTAGCTTCTTGGGGTGACCCCACTGCCAATCACCATCCCCCAGCCAATCAAGAGGGGAATCAGATCAACCTAGGAGGATAGATTTGCTAATGGATATCTTGGCACCTGAGTCCAAACAAAACTTATGGAGTCTTCGCTTCAAATTATCAAGATTATGCTTTTCAATAACCGGGAAGATTGCAGTGTCATCTACAAACTACATATTGAGTAATGGGTTACCATCAGGCAAGAGAATACCTTCAAATTTACCAGGCATTGACTCAATTCTCAATAGATAGTATAGAGCTTCAAATGCTATGACAAATAATGAGAGGACCAAAGGACATCCCTGCCTAATAGATCTCCCCATTGGGAAATAGGAAGAAACTACACCATTGACCTCCACCTGGGATGAGGCATCACTAAACAACATATTCACCATCCTTACAAATACATCTGGAAAACCAAATGCTTTAAGTATGTAGATGATAAAAGACCATTCCACCCTATCATATGCTTTCTCAAAATCTAAAACTAGGATTCTCGCATTCTAGCCTAAATTTTTAGCCCAATGAGAAGCCTCCCAACTAGTTAGAAGGTTTTTGAGAATATACCTACCCTTGATAAAGCCAGTCTAAGTGACATTAATAATAGAGGGCAGAATGTCAATCAATCTCTTTTCCAAAACTTTTACTATGATCTTATAAGAGGCATTAAGGAGAGTAATAGGCATCCAGTTCCTCAAATTTGTTTTGTCTCCCCCTTTAGGAAAAGGTTTTATTATCCCTCTATTGATCTCTTCACCAAGGGATCCTTTGGCTATGGCTTCTTGATAAACTTCAAATAATTCTTCCACAACCCAATCCAAGTTGGTCTTGTAAAACTCAATAGGAAACCCATCAATCCCTGGAGATTTACAGTTGCTAATAGAACGAATAGATGCTTTAATTTCATCCTTGGAGACTAGTTGCTTCAACTTCTCAGCCATGGCACTATTAATTTTCTTGGCACAAACCAAAGAACACATCCTTTGTGCCTCCACACAATCAATACTTCCATCCTCAGCCATGAAAATATGTTCATAAATCCTTTTAAATAACTCTTGAATATCTTCAAACTCCATATATACCCTATCATTTACCACAATGGAGACAATGTGTTCCTACTTAAATTTATTCCTCAATAGGTAAAAAAAGTATTTGGAACCTTTGTCTCCTCCTATTATCTAGTTAAGTCTGCTCTGAGTTTAGCATTCTAAGCCCTGAGACTCTTGAAGCACCTTAGCCTATGCTTAGTGGTACTAAGAGCCGAGACCAACTCTAAGGCAATAGGGGTCTCTTAGATTTTCTTCTCATATTCAAGAGATTCTTTTTGTAGTAGTTTTTCTTGCTTCCTACTATCCAAGGCAAATTTCTTACCACACATTTGGACAAGTTTCTGGCAAGCATTGATAAGTTTAGACCAATAGCAACTTGCCCCCTTATGAAAGTGAGCCATTTTAATGAGGCTTCTTAGAACTAAGATACCATGTCTGCAATCTTCATTGTCCAAAAGCAGAGTATTAAGATTGAAGGAAGAAGAACCAATGGGCTTAGCATCCTCACCAAGCCCCATAAGGGCAATGTTAGCAATAATAGGGTGATGATCAGACAAGGAGCTAGGGAGAACTTTGACTGCACTGTCTCCATTGGATGGGGGAAATCTAAACAAGTCTTTGTTGGCATAGAACCTATGCAATCTACAATATATCCTCCAGCTTGGGCATTGCACCAAGAGAACCAAATCCCTTTGTTTTTTCTCTTCTCACCTTCCAAGGGATCCCACAACCTTAGAGACTTCATAAGAGTGGTCCAGAAGAATTTCTCATTACCTTTCCATTCTATGCTAAGACCTCCTAGCTTATCTTCTTTATGTTCCACCATATTGAAATCACCTGCAATCAACCAAGGCACTTTAGGAAGGTTAATAGAGAGCTAATCCCACAAGAAACTTCTCTCTCTATAATCATTTGAGGCATATAGTGAAGAAAGTCCAAAGCTGCAACCATTGAGGTTAAAGTAGGCCCAGACAACTCTATTACAGGGGGAAGAGCCAGATTGTGTAATGTACCGATCCCATCCAGGCTTCATTAGGATAACTGATCCTCCCTTACCCTTTTGATGTTTAGAGATAAATTTATAGGAGTCTTTCCATATAAATCTAAGAATATTATCCAATTGAAATCCAACATATTTAACTTTTTGAATCATTACAAAATCAATATCCTTATGTTTATTAACCAAGTCTCTCACTAGATACTTCCTGTCAGAGGATTCAAGGCCCCTTACATTCCAACTAATGCACTTCATGGATCAACTAGGACAGAAGATATGGTCTAATCATTAAGCCTCATTTTTAGAAATACCCATGTTATCAAAGCATTTTGGGAGCTTATTCCCTTTGACCCTTTTTGAGTTGAATATCTTTCTCTTGACATACTTCCTTTTTTTCTAACATCTTCCCCCTTAGGGGCAACTTCAACCTCTTCAAGGACATCCAAACCGGTCTTAGCATGCTCATCCTCCTTGTCTAGGGAGACCAACATCATGAAGCACCTCATTCATCTTTCTAGCCAACATGTCTTCCCTAATCTTCATCAGAGCAAGCTACTAGGCATTCTTTTTAGGAGGGAGAATAGGCACTGGGGATTCCAGAGGGGGCACCTTCAAGGCTGATTCAAATTCAAAGAGACTTTTATCAATGGGGTTAATATCCCCTTTAAGGACAGTGTCCCAAACCATCTTATTTTCACTAGCTAGAGGGCTAACTAGTGCAGAAGCATCAAAGTTTGCAGAATTGGAAATCAATAAAGGCTCCAAGGGGGGCAAATACAGGAGTTGGAATTAGAAGCCCAAAAACCATACTTTCCTTCCTTCCACCCGAAGAGGGCAGCAAGCTAGATTGCACAGAATCTGAAGAGAAAGGATTCAAGGAACCATCAAGTAACTTTAATTTTTCAAAACTGTCGTGAATTTCTCTTATGGAGCCATCCAAGGCATTAGACTCGGTAAGGGTAGTATGAGGGCCCGATGGAGTTCTAGCCACCGAAGAAAAAAGGGTTTTTCGTAACAGTGACCAAGGCACCCCCTTGCCCACCTCCCCTCTGATGCAGAGTCAACACAGCAAAAGCTTACAAACAGGGTGAAAAACCCATTAAACCCACCAAATAGCTAATACTATTTCCTAACACTAAAATCATGTCAGCATCATAATATTTTCTCTACCGACCGATATCCTCCTACAGACAAACCTTCAACCTTTTACCTACAAGCAGCATCATCATATTCGGCGAACACAATTATCCTCCTGACGATCACTATTCAGCTTACCGCCAAACTCTATCTATAGCATCATGATGTTCGGCATCATCTGCACCTTTTATCAGCAGGATATAAAATATCAGGTTCCTCCCATATATCCTAATGATGACAACCTCATGCACCTCTCTTCTAATGCTTATGTCACCTCGATATTTGACCCATTTACACAACCAGCATCAGGATATAACTTATCGGGTCATATTGACACATCTTGATGACGATACTCAACTTTATGCACACGATGAATATTCCTCCTGCGATCCACTTAGTGTTAATCTCCTATCGCCAAGACATGAACTGTCAGTAATCACTTCGCACTGATCACCCTGATATCCTACGCCTATGCCAAAACACTTGTCGTTGGCAGGATAAACCTTTATTGGGTGATATTTGGAATGTCCTGATGATGATGACGTCACATGCACTGTTACTTCCTCTGATGTCTACATCACCCAGATATAAGACTCATTTATATACTCCGCAGCATGATATGAATTGTCGGGTTATACTATAATATCCTAATGATGATCCATGTGATCCTTAGCTACCCAATGTTTAAACAAAAGATGATCCTCCTCCTTTCTTTGGCAAATGTGACTTTGACTCGCCATTGACCCGTTTGATTGTACCTTCACCTGTGTGTATGTACCAGCATAAAATAGCGGTATGCAGATGATGGATACACATGAAATGATGATCCTAAAGATGATATATACAGGAATATATATCCCAACTATTTTATCCTGATGCCTTCAAATAGGCATTCTCCATAAGTTTCAAGACCCAATCTGGATAGCGATATGCGTATAGATGCAAATGCGATATACATAGTCTGTAATGTCACATACAAATTTTGTATATCTGTCAAAAGTATATTTTTGACAAAACTCTTAGAACTACACAATTTCACATAGAAAGCATGTTGGTCAGGTCGGATCATCTCCTGAGTAATTCAAGCGTAGAATTTATCCTTTGAACCCTAGCACATGAGGATGCTAGGATAACTCACAGCATGCTAACAATCGATCTCATGAACATGAAAAGCATAAACAGAAAAACAAAGATGTAAACTAAACTCTGATACATGCCCATTCCACCAATTCAGAGAATCAACCGGTGGAATGGTTGGATGAATCCATTCGCCTGTAACCAAAAAGAATCAATACATAGATAGCTTGTAAACTAGACAAATGAAACCAATGGGATCTCTTACTTTCAAATTAGAATTGCATACATATCTCACAGTCCCACTATGTTACAGTACTCTATTCAATCTCCAAAAACACAATACCTCAATGAACTATCAACTGTATCTACTCTCTAAAACCAACTAATCTAGGGCATAAATAGTAACTCCTCGCGAGTACTACCAACTCGATTCCCAGCGGCTGGGAGCTTCCAAGTAGCTGGGAGAAGATAGCTAAGACAACTGGCATAACAAACTTCTAACTACCAGCACATCCTCCTGGATCGATCCAAAACATAAGAATTGGTCCAATGGACCTTATTACATCAAGAAGTCAAACATACTATAAATAGACCTATGTTCTATTTTGCAAGGGTGCTCCTGCACCACCCTCGAACCAAAGAAATTGTGGGAAAAAAGACTATTCTCATCCTTCTTTTTAGCCAAAGGGCATTGCCTCGTTTGATGGCCATCCACTTTGCAGCAGAAATATGAGTTTAAACCAACAAGGCCAATCACTTCGCAAAAAATTGTGTGTTTATTGTTTTGATTAATTTGTATCATTAAATAGAAATCATAAGTACACCTTGGTAAATAAATAATAACATTATAAGGTAAGTAAGTGTTCAAAATCGAGAATATAATTGATAGTTTTTATATGCAAAAATAATAATATTTAAACAAATATTATTTTGTGGATGTGTTTATAAAAAAATGTAATAAAAGTTATTGTGACTATGGATATAAAATATTCTATCTTCTAGTTACAATTAATAAATAAGAATATATTGTGTCGCCAGAATATCTTGTTGGAGTATCTCGAAAGAAATTAAATTTGAGATTTTTAATGGTTGGGGAGTAATGGGAATTAATGGTGATTGTAGTGGATGACCAATAATAGAAAGGAATTTATTACCATTGCTATTTTATTCCTAGGGAAATGCATATTTGAGGAATTCTGGGGTTTTGGGAGGACAGGGTTTTCTAAGTTTTTAAAATTGGTGGAATTGGTTGGGAGAGCATCGTTCATTGGGAGACTGGAGAGATTGGTATGTGAGAGTAGAAGTTGAACCAGTATATAACTTGTAGCCAGACTGAACATTTGGGATCTAGTAAGTATACCCTGCAAGCATCAATTGTGTTTAAGGATTGGCATTTTAGTTATGTTTTTATAAATTGAATGCATGCCTACCAGAGTGTTTCCAACTATAAAAAAAATTGTCAATGTGCTTCTCTACTTTAATAAACAATCATACCCTGTTCCATTCTCCCATCTTGGGCACATGCTGGTATAGGCTGCAATTGGCTACATTTTTGTTTACGAAATTGCATTTTTGGTCATAGCCTGCATTAGGTGTATAACTTGCAACATATAATAATAATTCCATAGCGTTAATCACCCAATCGGCCTAGCATTGCTGAGAAAAGCATGATATTTACTAGGCCTTCTGTGTAAGCAAATCAATATTCTGTGCATATTAATCGGTCTCCTATGAATGTGTTTGGCTTCTGTGGATTCCATCGACCTTCTTCATAGATGAAACATCCTTCCATATATTTCAATTGGCCTTCCATGCAATTCAATCGACTTCTGTGTACATTGATAGGCCTTATATATATGTCAAAGGGTCTCTGTGTATATTGATAGGGGATTCTGAGAAGAAATCTTTGCATATTTGAAATGGTCCTCTATGAAGATCAAACAACCTTCCATATAATTCAATCAGTCTTCTATATACTTCAATTGGCTTTCTTCATATTTCCAAATGGCCTTTAGAAATTTTCTTAAATGAAACTTCAGATCTTTTATATCGGTTCACTCCCTATAGGAACCACAAAATTTCTCTCAATGGACTGACTTCTCTTTATGTGTTCCATCCATAGCACTACCTGGTAATCACATCATCCTCGCTAATTTCGCACACCCTGCATTGTGTAATCTGTAACCGTTTCATCTTTTGTTATTTCTTTCTCATTATCATGTCAAACTCTTATATGATTTACAACTGCATGTAAATGATTTGAGGAAAATTGCATACATTTGAACTATGAGTGATGCTCACCATTTGAATTAGAAATTAATTCATTTAAACCTTCCTACAACTTTTCCTCAATGAGCGAATTTCTTGTTGACAGCCAGCAATAGAAAATTTCACTCTTTCTGTAGCTTTCCTTAGAGAAGTAGATTGATCCTCCACATTTATTTGTACCACTGCATTTGTGTTTGAGCCATTTGCCTATGAAAATCTTTGTCATCATGAAATTTCTTCTCTAACAGAAGATTATGTAAATTACTAGCCCTCTAGAAATGAATCTAACTGTGTTGAATTTGCAAATAAAACCTTTTTGGTAGCAATCAATTCCCTGAGCTTGGAGGGGTTTGTTTATATCAGCTGACTAATAGTCCTTACCATAACTGGATTAGTATGTTTCTAAAAGCTCCTACATTGCGTTTATTCGGTGAGATTTTCTTGCGGATTTAGTGCATTGGTACGATTTTTTTATGCCACTAGAAATTATGCTATTCTATCGACACTTAAAGACTAGTTAGTTATAAATTGCTTGTTTGAACACATTGAGCCTTATCAAATCTTAGTGTTAGCCCGTTCGTTGTCTTTTCCCCTTATTAGGTATTTGATATTATTAATTTCACTTAAGGAATTGAGCGTAGGGTATGTGCTATGTTCCAATTGAATAGTTGTCTCTAGCATATCAGAACTGATTTACCAGATAATACAAGTATCAATGTTGCTATAGGAAGTAGTTATATTAGAAACAAGTTTCTTGTAGTCATAGTAAAATCAATTTTACAATTTTGGGACACATAGTTACGTAATGAAAAATTAGTTGCTATCCAACGATTCATAGTAATAATTATTATTATGATGATGATGATTATTATTATTATTATTATTATTATTATTATTATTATTATTACTTAATGTTTATTAAAATGGTATTATTATTGACTTAAATGTCATATTTTGGTAGAGTATTAATGTTATAAGTTTAATTATTGAATTTAAAATATAAGGACTATGGAGCTATATTTTTTATATAGAGAAAAATAGAAAGTTATATGAATGTAGTTAACTTTGTTAAATGTGATTTAACGTACATTAATTTTATAACGAAATCATTAGTTCTGATATTTGTTAAGTTGAAATGCAATATAGTATTTCTTTGTGCAAATGAATATGTGTGTAATTGGTCATTAATCATAAGGGGGATATAATTTGTCAAAGTTTTCAGAGGCATCAGCTTTGTCTTCATGTTCATGTTATGTCATGTCAAAGTGTATCTTGGGTGGTCATAAAGTCCATTTTGATTGAGGTGGTTCTTTATTTGTTGTACATGAGGTATTGTGTTGAATTTCATACTGGGAATACATTAGTAACAAAACAAAAGACGTATGTGGATTATGATGGTTGGATATGCATCTCATGAATGTTTTGAAACAAGACCTTGGAGTTGACCCTTAAGATTATGTGCAGCATGCAAGATGGTAAATACCTTGCATTCTTATGGATTGCTTGTTAGTTACATTTTGCTTGTTGTGAGGGGTCTTCTAGATGCAGGTAGGGGAGTGGCTCTCAATGGGGACCAGAGCCCAAAGTGGCATCTTGGACAACCCATGTGGGAGTTTCCTTAACTAAGTGATAATCTAATTAATGAATTTAGGGGTTGGGTAGTAATCACATTAAAACAAGATAATTGCATGCCTCACTGATAGCTCAATTGCTCGTTTAGGCTTGAGATGAGATGGGAAGGCCTAGAATGGCAAGATCAACTACCTTGTCCACATGAAAGCTATGTTGATTCCGCATGAGTTTGTATGGGGGCCGGAGGTTGGGAGAGGATACCAGGATAACTTGGGAGGGGGCCCAGGGCCTAGGAAGGCCTACCAGGACAACCCATGACAAGCCACATGATGACACTCCTGTCTACTACAGTCTAGCATTCCTTAGATGTTCTCTTTTCATTTGTTGTGTGGTTGCCTCTAGAATTAATGTCTGAGTTTTGACCTGTGTAGTTGTGTAGTCATGTGTAGTCCCTGTGTTTCATAGTTTTCTTAAGCTGACTATTCATGTCGTGGGACATTACTATTATATCCTAGCATGGGGGGTGGAACTCAGGGTTCCCCATGGTTAGGTGGATGTGCATTTTCACCTTTGGTCTCTTTGTTGTTGCTCAAGTACAAGAAGATATATCACTTGTAGCTAATCACTTCACCTATCTAGTTTTGGAGATAGTTGCTTATGATTTGTATACCAGATGTATCATATACCATTAGATTGATGGATACACTTTCATGTATTCATGAAGCAACATAGTTGAGATTGTAATATTGTATCCATTTGTAAAGAAGGTTTCATAATCTCTTATGCAAGATCTTGATGTTATTATATTGTAATGGAATAAATATGTGTTGTCTCCTTGATGCACTTTGTTTAGATTAATCATGGATGATTATCAGATTATGTTAATTAATTACTAATGCAATCATCTTATCCCTAGAGAATAAAGTTTAACTTGCATGTAACATGAATATATGATTACACCTTGTTACAATTTCTTCTTAAAAAAAATTGGCCTTTTGTCTTGCATAGTTAAACTTATCTCTAGGATTTCGTGGTGGGGGATTAGATTTGGTATCAGAGCCAGGTTTAAACAATGGGTACTCTAGGTGTATATGAGTTCATTATGTTGTCGTAGTTGTTTAGATTCTGTAGAGTATGTTTTCACTTTTGTCATCCTCGCCTAGCAGCCTGAGGTTGTCCTTTGATGGTTTAATGTAGAAGATGACTCGAGGTCAAGGTCGAGGTAGGGGACACGGGAGAGGTGGGGGTGGTAGCCCTCCTCCTAGTTCTCCTCATGAGAGTGCTCAGGAAGGCGGGGGTCAAAATATTGAGAATCAGGGTCAGCCAGAAGGAGCTTAGTTGTGTCAATTGCTTGAGGAGGTTCTTGCTCACCTAGGCCCTAGATAGGAGGTCAATCAGCTAAAGGGGAGGGAAAGAGAAAGATCTCCTAGGAGAAGAGAGATGACAGGAGAATAGGAGGCTATCTTAGAAGGCCACATGAGAGACCTTTTGAGGGCACACCCTCCCACTTTTGATGGTTCTAGTAGTGGGATGGAGATAGAAACCTGGTTGTTAGATTTGGGTAGGTGTTTCACCATGCATCCATATGGTGGTAACACCAAGATGAGATATGCCATCTTGCATCTTAGAGGATTTACTTTTACATGGTGAAGATTGGGCGAGTAGAAGTTACAGTTGGATATTGGTACAATTTCTTGGGAATTATTCTTGGAGAGGTTCAGAGCTCATTTCCTATTAGATCACTAGAAATAGTGTCGAGTTGACGAGTTCCATGAGTTGAGACAAATGGCCATGTCAGTAGAGTAGTATGAGTGTAGATTCTATAAGCTCAAGCAGTATACATGCATTGGCGATGACGAGGCTATGTTAATTTAGTACTTCATTAAGGGCTTGAATGCCCACATCAGTGGAGGAGTCCATGTTTTCAAGCCTAAGACCATGGAGGTGGCAGTCAAGAAGGCCTGTTTAGTAGAAGAGAATTTGGCAATGGCTCTTGGAGGTCATATAGGTGTGCAGATTGGTAGTGTGCCTTTGTTAGGGGTTGTATCTCGTGGTGGTCAATCTCAGGCAGCAAGCCCTTCTAGAGGCCATCATGCACCCACTAAGGGTGAACAATAATAGCAAAAATATTCCAAGTCAAAACCAAAGAATTCTCAGCCTCAACAAGGTGGTAGTACTCAGTAAGGGAAAAACCATAATTGGTAGTGGGCCAAAAAATATCATCCCAACTAGCTAGCTCAGAGCACTTAGTTGAAAGTTAGTAGAGATATATTTTAGATGTCCAATGCTTTCTCACGGGGCAGAGGTTATGGAAGAAGTACAGGATGTTTCTCTTGCAGCCAATAGGGCCATATAGCCAGGCAGTGTCCATAGAAGAACACTGCAGGATTTGGTCAGAGGCCGGTAGCTTTAGAGTTGACCGTAGGTGATGCAAGGAGGTCTCATAAAGTGTTCCAAGAGATTGAAAACTACCAGATAGAGCATCAGGGGATAGTCTTGGAGGCCATAGGTAGAGGATGGGTAGTTTTCTTTGGAGCTCATGCACATTCTGCAGCATCGAGAGTTGACCCTCAGGGGTAGGGGCATAGAGAAGGTAAGGGTCCAATGGATCCTAATGATGAGTCTTCAACTTCTTGGGAGATTATGTGGGGATGCAAGATCTCTACCCTTATTTTGTTGTAGGATTCCAGGAGTAAGCCTGATCCTAGGAGGGGAGGAGGTAGTGCCCCTCATTTTTTCTCTCTTAGACTGATAGTTGTTAGGTCTGGACATTATGAATTCTTGTTTGATGATGGATTTAATATTATGATTGATGATGTTCCTATCATACTTATTGATGATGACCTACTACTAGGATGATATTATTAGTATTGTTGTTTTATGCTTATATTATTACTAGTCATGGACTCAATTGATTATGTGGATCAATCTTATCATGTGTTTGATGTGATTATCTGATGATGTTTTTATCTAGCTATTTAGTTACCGATGAACATGCATGATATGGTTACTTGTTGATGAGACTGGTGGAAAGGACAGTGTACTTTATTCATGCCTGAGTGCCCTGTTATGTTGCGATTCTCTTCCACAGTGTGTTTGATTGGATGGTTATATGTATGTATATATATGCTCATCATTTTGTTTGTTTTAGGTTACAGGTACCAGACATCAACTCCACCTAAATTAACATGTTTGAGCGTGCCTTAAATCCAATGGAGAATTGTTGACCGGAGATGACATAAGGTCCCTAAGCTGGTCAACATCCTTGAAGAGGGTGAGTTTTCATGTCCTCTGATATGTCAATCTGGTCGATTGGGCATGATAGTTAGTTACCCTTGTTAAGGCCCTTTGGTATTGTTTAGTAAGTGGGTTTTTAGGTTGTAATTATGTGTTTATTGTTTTGATTAGTTTGCATCATTAAATAGAGATCATAAGTACACCTTGGTAATGAAATAATAACATTATGAGGTAAATAAGTATTCTAAATTGAGAATATAATTGATAGTTTATATGCAAAAATAATAGTATTTAAACAAATATTATTTCTTGTGGACGTGTTTCTAAAAAAATGTAATAAAAATTATTGTGAGTATGGATATAAAATATTTTATCTTCTAGTTACAATTAATAAATAAGAATATATTGTGTGGCCAGAATATCTTGTTGAAGTATCCCAAATTAAATTAAATTTGAGATTTTTAATGCTTGGGGGGGTAATGGGAATTAATGGTGGTTGTAGTGGATGACCAATAATGGGAAGGAATTTATTACCATTGCTATTTTATTCCTAGGGAAATGCATATTTGAGGGATTCTGGGGTTTTGGGAGGACAGGGTTTTGTGAGTTTTCAAAATTGGTGGAATTGGTTGGGAGAGCATCGTTCGTGGGGAGACCAGAGAGATTGGTATGCAAGAGTAGAAGTTGAGCTGGTATCAAACTTGTAGCTAGACTAAACATTTGGAATCCAGAAAGTATACCTTGTAAGCATCGATTGTCTATGATTATTTTCTTCTCAACTGTGTTTATGGATTGGCATTTTAGTTATGTTTTTATAAATTGCATGCATGCCTACCAGAGCATTTCCAACTATAAAAAAAAATGTCAATGTGCTTCTATGCTTCAATAAAAAATCGTACCCTATTCCATTCTCTCATCTTGGGCGCATGCTAGTATAGGTCTCAGTTGGCTACATTTTTGTTTACGAAATTCCTTTTTTTTTGTCATAGCCTGCATTGAGTGTATAACTTGCAACATATAATAATAATTACATAGTGTTAATCACCCAATCGGCCTAGAATTGCTAAGAAAAGCATGATATCTATCAGGCCTTCTATGTAAACCAATCAATATTCTATGCATATGAATCGATCTTTTATGCATATCAATCGGTCTCCTATGAATGTGTTCGGCTTCTGTGCATTCCATCGACCTTCTTCACAGATCAAACGGCCTTCCATATATTTCAATCGGCCTTCCATGTAATTCAATTGGCTTCTGTGTATATTGATAGGTCTTATATATATGTTGAACGGCCTCTGTGTATATTGATAGGGGATTCTGCGAAGAAATCTCAACGTATCTGAAACGGTCGTCTATGAAGATCAAACGGCCTTCCATATAATTCAATTGGTCTTCTATATAACTCACTTGGTCTTCTATATATTTCAATCGGCTTTCTTCATATTTCCAAATGGCCTTTAGGAATTTTCTTAGATGAAACTTCATATCTTTTATATCGGTTCACTCCTTATAGGAACCACAGAATTTCTCTGAACAGACTGACTTCTCTTTATGTGTTCCGTCCATAGCAACTACCTGGTAATCACATCATCCTCACTGATTTCACACACCCTGCATTGTGTAATCTGCATCCGTTGTAGGTATTGTTATTTATTTCTCAATATCATGTCAAACTCGTATACGATTTACTACTGCATGTAAACAATTTGAGGAAAATTGCATACATTCGAACTACGAGTAATGCTCACCATCCGAATCAGAAATTAATTCATTTAAACCTTCCTGTAGCTTTTCCTCAATGAGAGAAATTCTTGTTGATAGCCAGTGATAGCATATTTCACTCTTTCCGTAGCTTTCCTCAGATAAGTAGATTGATCCTCCATGTTTATTCACACCACTGCATTTTTGTCTGAGCCGTTTGCCTATGAAAATCTCTGTCATCATGAAATTTCTTCGCTAACAGAAGAGTATGTAATTTACCGGCCCTCTATAAATGAATCTAACCGTGTTGAATTTGCAAATAAAACCTTTTTGAAACCAATCGATTCCCTGAGCTTGGAGGGGTTTGTTTATATCAGCTGACTAATAGTCCTTGCCATAACTAGATTAGTAAGTTTCTAAAAGCTCCTAAAGTGAGTTTATTCAGTGAGATTTTCCTGCGGATTTAGTGCATTGGTACAACTTTTTTATGCCACTAGAAATTATGCTATTCTATGGACACTTAAAGACCAGTCATTTATAAATTGTTTGTTTGAACACGTTAAGCCTTATCAAATCTTAGCGTCAGCCCATTCACTGCCTTTTCCCCTGATTAGGCATTTGATATTATTAATTTCACTTAAGGAATTAAGCGTAGGATATTTTCTATGTTCCAATTAAATAGTTGTCTCTAGCATATCAGAATGGACTTGCCAGATAATATGAGTATCAATATTACTATAGGAAGTAGTTATATTAGAAACAAGTTTCTTGTAGTTATAGTAATGAAAAATAAGTTGCTATCCAACAATCTATAGTAATTATTATTATTATTATTATGATGATTATTATTATCATTATTATTATTATTATTAATATTATTATTATTATTGCTATTATTGTTATTTAATGGTTATTAAATTGGTATTATTATAGATTTAAATGTCATATTTTGGTATAGAGTATTAAAACTGTTATAGGTTTAATTATTGAATTTAAAATATAAGGACTATGGAGCTATATTTTTTATATAGAGCAAAATAGAAAGTTGTATGAATGTAGTTAACATTGTTAAATGTGATTTAATGTATATCAATTTTTTAACAAATTCATTAGTTTTGATTTTTGTTAAGTTGAAATGAAATATAGTATTTCTTTGCACAAATGAATGTGTGTGTAACTGGTTATTAATCATAAGGGGGATATAATTTGTTGAAGTTTCCAGAGGTATCAGCTTTGTCTTCATGTTCATGTTATGTCATGTCGAAGTGTATCTTGGGTAGTCATAAAGTCTATTTTGATAGAGGTGGTTCTTTATTTGTTGTGCATGAGGTATTGTGTTGAGTTTTGTACTGGCAATACATTAGTAACAAAAAAAAGAGGTATGTAGATTATGATGGTTGGATATGCATCTCATGAAAGTTTTGAAACAAGACCTTGGAGTTGGCTCTTGAGATTATATGCAGCATGCAAGATGGTAAATACCTTGCATTGTTATGGATTCCTTGTCGATTACATTTTGCTTGATGTGAGGGGTCTTCTAGATGTAGGTAGGGGAGTGGCTCTCAATGGGGGCCGAAGCCCAAAGTGGCATCCTGGATAACCCATGTGGGAGTTTCCTTAACTAAGTGATAATCTAATTAATGAATTTAGGGGTTGGGTAGTACTCACATTAAAACAAGATAATTAGATGCCTCACTCATAGCTCAAGTGCTCGTTTAGGCTTGAGATGAGATGGGAAGGAATGGAATGGCAAGATCAACTACCTTGTCCACGTGAAAGGTATGTTGATTCTGCATGAGTTTGTATGGAGGCCGTGGGTCAGGACAGGCTACCAGGATAACCCAGGATGGGGGTCAGGGCCTAGGAAGCTCTACCAGGACAACCAATGACAAGCCACATGATGACACTCCTATCTATTGCAGTCTAGCATTCCTCTGATGTTCTCTTTTCATTTGTTGTGTGGTTGCCTCTGGAATTGATGTATGAGTTTTAACCTATGTAGTTGTGTAGTCATGTGTAGTCCCTATGTTTCATAGTTTTGCTAAGCTGATTGTTCATGTCATGGGACCTTATTGTTATCTCCTAGCATGGAGGGTGGACCTCAAGGTTCCACATGGTCAAGTGGATGTGCATTTTCTCCTTTGGTTTCTTTGTTGTTGCTCGAGTACAAGAAGATATATCACTTGTAACTGATCACTTCACCTATCTAGTTTTGGAGACAATTACTTATGATTTCTATACCAGATGTATCATATACCATTAGATTGATGTATACACTTTCATGTATTCATGAAGCAACATAGTTGACATTGTAATATTGTATCCATTTGTAAAGAAGGTTTTAAACATATTATAGTCTCTTATGCAAGATCTTGATGTTATTATATTGTAATGAAATAAATATGTGTTGTCTCCTTGATGGACTTTGTTTAGATTAATCATGGATGATTATCAGATTATGTTAGTTAATTACTAATGCAGTCATGTTATCCCTAGAGAATAAAGTTTAACTTGCATGTAATGTGAATATATGGTTACACCTTGTTACAATTTCTTCTTTTAAAAAAAAAATTGGCCTTTTGTGCTGCATAGTTAAACTTATATCTAGGGTTTCATGGCAGGGCATTACAATTAGTATCCTAAGATCTTAATTTTTAACAATATTCCTATTATGGACTCTACAACACACTCCTATTTTTTAAAAAAGTTAGACACTTTTTCTCTAATCCCTATTTTAATTTTTATTTTGGTTTTCACATTCTAGCCCAAGCTATTTTTTTTATATCCTTATTCTAATCATGTTTGGATCTAAGTCAGTTTTACTTGTCTAGGGTTTAGAAGGTTCCATATAATTGTAAAAGTCATCTAGTGTAGTGTTAGAATATTCACTAATACATTAGGAGATGTGCAATTAAGATTAGTTAAAATCCCCTTAGTTTTTAGACCAAGGTTAGTTAGTTCTCATGAGAATTTTGGTCTTGGATAAGGTTTTTAACAAGTTGCCAACTCTACTTCAAAGTCCAATCTCCAATGTGTAGCTCAATTAGGCTATTCCTTTCAAAATTATAGGAGTTTGCAAATTTTAGTTTGGAGTATAAACCCTAAGAGATTTAGAACTCTAAACTTAGAATGAGATGTTGAGACAATTCAATCTTTCACCCCCAGTTCCCAAATTTTTTAAAAGATGAGATCTTTAAAACTTCTAATCCTAAGCTCCTTCTACTTCGGACCTAAAATGTGGATTCATAAGGAATGTCAAATTATTGTCAAAAACACAAGATGTTGAATTAGTTGAACTATTAATGCCTCGTGTCTGAAGTGTTTAATGCCATGTCACTTAGTTTTTTCCTCATTTGTCTATTCCTTTTGCATTACTATGCGAATTTGAAATATTTTGGACCATTTGATCTTCTGTGGTGGTTTATATTTCAAATTAGGGAGATTTATTTGCATTTGGTAGAATTTGACATTTTTCTCCTAACCTTTTTCTTAGTTCCTCCCCTTTGCTCATCTTTTTTAGTATTTTTGAATTAGTTAAATTTTAAAATCCCTAATCTAGGATTATATGTTCAAATGCACTTCCTCAAGTAAACATTTGTAATTTTCAAAACTTTATAAATTGAACTTTAATTAGGGAATCATGCATAATAAATGTCTTAATGTGGTAATAGTTTGGCCTAATCATAATGTATCATTATATTTTCCCTTAAATTCTCTTTGTATTAGGTTTTCAAAGGCATATTTGTAGTATGGATCTTGAAACTATAGGTTATATATGAGAGATTTTCATTGAACCCATGTTTTTCATGGCATGTAAATGAATATTGTTCCATTCAGGGTTTGAACCCCCAAAATTAAAAGACTTGGATAAACATTTTAAAATATTTGAGTCTTCATTGAGTAAAATTTTAGTGCCAGAGTTATCCTTTACAAATAGTACCATCAAACATTGGAACTTGAAACCTCATAGTTGCAATATGCAATTCAATGGTTAAACCCTGAATGGTGCACAAATCAAACTTCAAACTCCTTTTGTAAAAAAATTACTAAATATTTTCATGAGTCCAAACTCTAAATTTATGTCTTTTTGGAATTTTCACTCAAAAATTCCAATTACAAACTTATCCTTATGAACTCTAAAATCCTTAACTTCGAGGACTTATAACTCTAAATTCATTTGAACTCAATCCTCAAACTAAACCTAAAAATGGAGACCAACACTACAAAGTGCAAATTTTCTCTAAAACTCTGAACTCCGAGATCTAATTTACTTAACAAAATTTGCATATCAATGTTCAAAATTCAATTTTCGTGAGTCTCAAATCATTGAAGCAAAACATTTGATTATGTCATTTAGTTATGGGATGTCACACCCCAACCTCTCTTTACTTGGATTTTGAAGTAATATTTTTAACTATAAAAATTAGGGTTGGGATTTTCAACCCTAATCCCTTTTTGCAAAAAAATTATTTCCATCCCTTTCTAAGTCTACAACCCTGTAAATCAAGCTCAAAACCCCAAATTTTGTGCTTATAAAATTCCTTGTTCACAATGGATCTCCTGTATTTGGAGCTATGAAGCTCAAAATCCTACAAAATTTGATGATTATGACATGCCAAATCATAGTAAAAATTTCAAATCTCTTTAATAATCAAATTTAAACTTCAAAAATCCATAGAGGGACTTTAATTTTAGACCTATAAAGCCCAAAATCCATGAAAATTCAATCATTTTGACATGCAAAATCATAGTAAAACTTTAAAATCTTTTCACTTGACTTAAGTAGTTATTGATTTTAGTTTGAGGAAGATTTCTCATTCACTTAGATTTAATTAAAATAATAAGGTGTCCTTATTTCTCCTCAATGATTTATATGGATGATGCCACAGATGTTGTTGTAGATATGTTAGGTGATAGATGTAGTAGTTCAATTGTGATGGCTTGACATATAAACATGAACCATATGCACCATTAATATTGAACACTACATATTATTTAGTTTTACATGACTGGTTTAAGATAATGTAAACTAAACTTGTTCAAAAAAAAAATATTGAAGTTTTTAATCATAATATGTGTTTAATCCTAAAAACCTAGTTGGGTTGTTACAATCCATCTCAAATGATTCCATGCTTGGTCTATGGAATATCCCATTCAAATAATAATAATAATAATAATAATACAAAAAGTAATGAGAAATAAATCATCCTATGGTGAAAACCTCTCTTCATGGCACCTTGGAAAAACTTACCATGGTAAAAACATGCTCATAGGCACCATGTGTATAAGCGAGATTCTATTATGCTTCAATTCCTCTTCATATCATCACCTAAATCTTCCTATCATCCAATAAATATTTACCATTCATGTACTAGTCTTCCATCCATTTGTATCCATTTCATTCATTCCCTTGATCTTGTCCCACCCTAGGGGAAATGGACTATGCCTTGCTTTGGAAAAGGCTTCTGCCACTATCCTTTTTTATTCAGAATCTTATATGAGTCTCCTTCCAAGTGCTGAGCTTCATGCACTTGCAAGTCCGCTGGTATCATACCTACATGTTCTACACTTGAAACATTAAACCTAAAATACTCCAGCAAAATCCTAACTATAACCTCAATAACTTGCATCCATCAAATCATTTTCCATCATAAAGATCATTATCTCACTCTTTTCCTTTGCGGGATAGATCATTCCCTAAATTAGGAATCATCTAACTCATCCTTCACGTTCATGGGATATATTATTCCTCACATCTGACATCATTATTTTCACCATCCCCATTTTGAGACTTTGGCAAAAGGTAACACTCTTGAATGTCGGTTGACTATGTTAGATTAGGAGAGACAACTGAGAGGGGGGGTGAATTAGTTGTCCAAAACTTTCTTCCAATTTAAGCACTTAAATCCACTTTGTAATACAATAGCATAATAATTAATCAATCAAGAAACACAATGCACTAAATCAAGAGCAGAAACACATCAACACATAGACACCGAGATATTGACGTGGAAAACCTAGTTAAGGGAAAAACCACAGGGTGATTAACCCAAGATTATATTCTTTGTTAGAAGAATAGATAGAACAAAATGGCACATGCCAATTAGGGATCACTTCCTGAGTACACTGCTCACAAGAGGCTCACTACCTACAAGAGACACACTGTCTACAAAATGATAAGTATCACATACTTGAACTAGAGAATAGCATCTTCACCATGCTTGAATCAGATCCATTTAAGCCTGATACTTCTACTCTGCCTTTCACTCTCTTCCTCGCTACCACACTCACATCATCACAAAGACATACTTTCAAATGACCTTACAATCCCTTATTTATACAAGGCATCAACTTACGAATAATCATCTAAGTCAGAAAACATCTATAAGAACATCTGCAAGATGTGTAATACATCCAGTTAGCTAGTCTTAGGAAGAACACCATCATCCAAAAGTTACTCTTCAATTACAAGCTCCAACTCCAATGCAGACCACCAACACAAACTGGACATGATCCAAATACCTTCACAAGATTGCCTGAACCACCGAGAACGTCCACACTTCATCTGCTTACTGAAATCCTTCTCTCCTTCATCCAGAACCTCAAGAACACAGTCTATCATCACTAACACAAAGGAATAGTTGCTTGTGGCCCTTCAAACCATGAACCAATCAAGTTGACACTTCACAAAGACATCCTCAACACTCCCTCAAATCTGTAGAATAGGATAATGCATTTCTAGATCTCACCGGAACTATCTGTGTCACTATGTCACCTATTAACACCTACCGGAACTAGTTTTACTTCGGCGGTCACAACTCCTTCAGATCTTCATGCAGACCTCTAAACTCTTTACTGGGTCATCTTAAGACTCATAGCTACAAACCCTTTGAACTGCATCCTCTGATAGTCATCTTGTCTTGGGTCTTTACCTTACTGTCTTCACTATTCTTATTTGTTCCTAATTAGGACTAATTTTCTCAATATCCTCAGCACTCAGGTCATCCAATTCTTTTCATCAATGCAACAAGAGTATGTTGACATCAATGACAACACTGATTAGGCCCATACTTGCAACAATCTCCCCCTTTGTCATTAATGGCAACATATGATGTGAAAAACTATTTTGACGATCAAGACAAGAACTTTTATTTACTGACACAACTCCCCCTATCACCAACAACTGTTCACTTGTCTTCTCTTTCTTTACTGCTCCCCCTTTGATCAGCCACCACTTGTTTTTCACATGTCTTCTCTCCCCCTTTGACTTCAATGGCAAATGGCACATACTTGCAATTTCACCATTTCAAAATCATACCAGCTTCTCCCCCTGAGTAGCAGCTCCCCATCATCAAGCCAAATCACAAGATATGACTATGATATCCACCGGACTGATGCACCTTAGTTCATCACCAGAGAGGTAATAACCCCTAAAGTCTCCGTGAGATACTCAAAAGAGTCCTTAGGTAGATGTTTAGTAAAGATATCTACAATCTAATCCTTGGAAGGCACAAACTCCAATCTGACTTCATTCTTGTTCACTTTCTCTCTTAGAAAGTGAAACTTGATAGATTTATGCTTAGTATTTGAATGCAACACCATATTCTTAGATATATTTATTGCACTTGAATTATCACAGAAGATTGTGATAAGCTCCTCATACTCCACTCTTATGTCTCTTAGCATTTGCTTCATCCACAAAACTTGAGTGCAACTACCTGCAGCTACAATATATTCTTCTTCTGTAGTGGATAGAGATATTACCTCTTGTTTCTTTCTCAGCCAAGAAACCAATCTCTTCCCCAAAAAAAATGCTCCACCACTGGTACTCTTCCGGTCATCCACATCTCCTACCCAATCCGCATCTGTATATGCATGAAGAGAGAAATCATGATCTCTGGGATACCACAATCAGAACTGTAACTGTGGATGCTCCATTTCAGCAATGGGGAATTGACTTCATAGGGGAAATTGCAGACAAATCAAGTGGGGGACACAGTTGGATTTTGGTGGCAACTGATTACTTTACCAAATGGATTGAGGCCATTCCAACTAAGAGAGCTACAAGTAAGGTGGTGACAGATTTCATACTGGAAAATATTATCATCAGGTTTGGAGTACCATTCAAGATAGTCACTGATAATGCTATGTGCTTCAGATCAGGTGAATTTGTTGATTTTTGCAACAGGTATGGGATAAATCTATCACATACATCACCATATCACCCACAAGGGAATGGTCAAGCAGAATCAAGCAATAAAAGCATCATGAAAATTGTCAAGAGGATACTAGACAAGAACAAGAGAGCTTGGGACTCAAAATAAAAGTTAGCCATATGGGCTGACAGAGTGACAGTAAAAAGGGCTACTGGAAAGTCACCTTTTGAGATAGTGTATGGTGCACCAGCCAGATTGCCCATAAACAATCTCCTACCAGTTTACAGATTCATCCAGGAAAATGATGAGGAGATTGAAGATTCCATGACAGAAAGAGTGAACCAGCTGGTTGCACTGGATGAAAACAGAAGGAAAGCCCACCAGATTAATCTCAAGAGACAACAAGATATGAAATATCAGTTTGACAGGAGAGCTATAAAAAGGAAGTTTCAAGTCAATGATCTGGTGTTCATTTGGAATGCAAAAGGTCAAGAGAAGGGTAAACATGGTAAATTTGAACCCTTATGGATGGGCCCATATCAGATTAGCAGTGCTCATGGGGAGGATTCTTATTTCCTCCAGGCCCTAGATGGTGAAGTTCTGGAATTGCCTGTGCATGGCCAATTCCTTAAGTTCTTTTTTGCATAAATGACTTGTCGCTGTGCACATTTGTAAAAAATATGTATGTAGTGTAAATGTCTTGTGCAGTTCGTGCTTTTTAGTTTTTTGCCTGGTCTGCCCGGAGATTTGGTTCTCGCTGCAGGTTTTCACCTGCATGTCCCCATTCGGAGCTAGTGTTAGCACTCATTTTGACCTGGGGGTTGATTTTTCATGATTAGGGGGTTTCTTCATTTGAACCCTATATCTTCTTGCCCATTTTCCTAAGTATTGGACCTCCTCGGCATTTTTCAGCTACATCATCATATTTTCTTCGAGGAGGAGATCATCATCATCATATTATCTTCGATGATGGTCAGCATCATCATGTTTTCTGTCGACTTGTTTTTCATCAGGATCATCATATTTCAATATCGGGTGATGTTTGGATATCATCCCGATCCTGCTGATGAGCTACAGTGTGCCTTGATTTTCTTGCGGGGGGTGATTTTGCAAACATCCGGTGATCTTCCAGCTATCACCCTGCCCTTTTGTGATGATGATGTCACTCTGGTCTCCCAAAGGGGTCATTTTCTAAAGTTGTTCAAACCTGACCTATTTTTCTAAGGGTCGTCTTCATCATCATGATCATATTTCCAGTTATCGTCGTGTTGCTTGCGAGGGTCATCATATTTTCTGCCTGCATGATCTTTCGCCGGGGTGATATTTTAACATCGGGTGATCTTTGTTAAGGTCATCCTGATGATGTTGCTGTAAAGTTCTAAGTGCGACCCGATTTTCATCGTGGTCCTCATATTTTGGACGTCAGGATGATCTTAGTCAATATCATCCTGATGTTGTTGTATCACTTCATGTTCGTTGTTTTATCATCCTGATGATGATGGTATCAAGGAGGTAGCCGCCTGTCGGCTTCGTGCATTATCTAGTGGGGGGTGATCTTTTCAAATATCTGGCATATTCATTTATCACCCCGATCTTATAGTGGAGCTACAGTGCAGCATGATATTTGTGCATCATGATGATATTTCCAAATATCCGGTTATCTTCTGAATATCATCCTGATGCCGACATGTGGTGATGACGTCATCCGGATATGAGGAGGTGCGCAGTAGGCAGATATGCTGATGATGTCAGCAGGATATGACGATGACATCATCAGGATGTTCATCGGCCAGACTTTTGGTATCGGCCAAGCAGGAGGATCTTCCTCCGATGGATCAGGTTGTGCCGATGAAGGCGATTATCATGCAGGTGATATTGCGATGATGATGCTGACGTCAGGGTGATTTTTCGAGCAACAGGATATCATGATGCTGGAGGATGATGATGAAGTCTTATACTAGTGTCGTCGGGAGCAAAAGCACCGACATCATATATGCTCGCGACCTAGTATATAAGGTGATGAAAAGGTCACCGCGGGGTGCAGGTGGGATAATTGATATCCTGCATATTTGAAATATCATGACGATGTATCTTGGCGGGAAGTGGTTGCGATCGACTGTCAGATGTTCTTCCCAAGGCCGCGGGTTGGTGCGCCACTAATGGCGATTGTTGCAGAGGTATGGGCGATGGCGTGGACGGATGTAGTACCCGATTGAAGATCTGGATCCCTAGGCAGCGGCGCAAGGCTCGAGATTTCTTCCTGTCTCCTCTCCCACCTGCTGCATTGAATGTTTAAGCGCCATTTTTCTGATACTGTGTATCTAGCGGGATTTTTGGTCAACCATGTAATTAATTGCTGTGGTACACTACCTGGCTGTTATAAGCAGGAAGTGATACTCATTTGAAGGTTGTTGAAAGTTGAAGATTTTTGGCTCTGTAATTCAAAACAAGCTGATCTGGTTGCTCTGTACAGCTCAACCTGTGAGTCTATGTATCTCTTGTTGTATGTTTTGGCATGAACCCACTGATTTCATGATTAATCTTATATGAAAAATGCTATCTTAGCATGTGTTTCGTTAATTCTGTCTCCTGTATTGCATGTATTCTTCTTCTGAATCTGGATATTTGGGTAATGTTTAGATTCTAGAGCATAGAATTCCTATGTTGAATGTCTGATCTTTTAACTTCTGCTCAAGGGGTAGATTAAACTGTTTTCAGGTTAAACATTGGGGAGGGTATACTGCAGTAGGGATGCCATAAGTAGAGATAACTTAACACTCTTTATTGGGAGATATCTGTAAGGTAGGTATCACATATATCCCCTTGAAATCCAGTTTTAGTTGTTCATGCTGATCATTCACAGGTGTATGTCTGCTGACTCCAGGCCTTGGATAGGCACCAATCTTGCTTTGTGTTTGTGTTACAACCATGTCCAGCTTTGCATCCAAACCTGAAATCAAAGTCTAAATCTAAAACAATCTTTAGGACATTAGAATTAGTTTTAGGATCTTCAGTCCTCTATCTACAACTGCAAATAGGCCCAAAGCTAGCCCCTTTGCTCTTATCTTTCAGTTTTGGTCTACTTACAGGAGGACTTATCTGCTTTCTGTCAGCATCCCAGCTTTGTATGCATATCCTTATGGATGTTGAGTAGGGAATACCCCCCTAGGTCTTGCAGAGCCTGAAGAAGAAGAGGAGATAAAATATAGAGTCTATCTCCTATACTGTTGGCCCCTGGCCCAGAGATCCTGTTGATCACTGATGGCTACCTTGTAGGGAAATCTGGGAATAAGCATCCAGTCTGGGAAAAAACCAACAGAAATTGGCGACCCCGCTGGGGACTGAGAAGTAAAAGTACTATCTAATCATCTCCAGTAATATATATGTGACCCATCCGAGTCAGCAACAGAAATAGAAATACTCTGCTGGGGAAGTTTTGAAAGAACCCTGGTTTTCAAAAGAAAACAGTTCCTAGTAATAGGTGGCGACTCCGAAGTAATCTCCCAACCGGTCAAAGTAAAATTTATATGCAGGGGAGAAGATCCCAACAAAATCCTTTATTTAGAGAGTTACCAGTAACTAGAAGAATGATGTACAGAAGAAAGGGAGCTGTCTCAGTTAGTCATGAGGGTTCCCCCAGAAAAAGTGATGATATGCAAGATAACCCTAGGCCATCAGGACAGCATGTGCCTTACTTTTCAAATGCAGAAGCTGATATTCAAGGTGCATATGAGAGGCAACAGGGTGGTAGCATGAGAATGAGGTCAGAGGTGTTCCAAGAACGCCCATTTCTAGACCCTAGTGAAAGGTTTGAAGAGGCAGAGTCTCTGAGGGATGATGAAGATGATGACCAGAGTGGTATGAGACCATCTACCTCCATGCCTAAGGATGAACAGTTAGCTGAAGAAATCAGAAATCTAAGAGCAGAACTAGAATATCTACAGGCCATGAAAATCAGAGATGATATGAAGCAGAAAGTGCAAGCTTTAAGAACTGCCCAAAATAATTCAGTTCCTACCCTAGAGAATGCAAATGTGCAGAGACATCAGCAAAGAAATGAAGTGCAACATCAGCATAATGATGAGAGACAAAATGTGAATGATGCTAGGATACCACTGAACAATGTAAGAAACCAGAATGCAAACAGAAATGTCAATGTTAATCAGTTAAACAGACAGCCAATGCAGTTAGACAGATTCAGGCAGCTGGTGTTTGATGGTATTCCTCGGTATCCTAACCCCATTGACAAGCATCTGAGGCTGCAAGTGCCTAAATTTTTAGGAAACAACACAGTGTCAGGAGAAGATCATCTAAAAGCCTTTCAAAATGTCATGGATAACTTTGAGGTTGAACATGAGGATGTTTTCATGAAGTCATTCATGCAATCCTTAATAGATGAGGCAAGAGAATGGTACAAGAGTCTGCCTGACCGGAGTATTTCATCATGGGATGATTTTAAAAGGATGTTCAAGGAGCAATATGGTGACAAAACTGATCCTAGCTTTTTTGTAAATGAGTTCACCAGTATCACTAAAGGGTCAAATGAGCAGGTTGCAGATTTTAATGCAAGATTTACTAAAGTATTAAACAAATTGCCACATCACATGAGGCCAAACGAACCAATGTGCATAATATTGTATATCAATGCCTTTGATGCAAAAACTGCATATGGATTAAGAGATAAAGGTCCTGCTACTCTCAGGGATGCTTTTAGAATTGCAGTGAATATTGAAAACAACAGGAAAGCATCGGGCAAGACAAATAGAAGGGATGATATAAAAATTCTGCAGAATCCAAACAAGCTTCAGAACACTCAAGGTAATACATCTGCCCCTGAAGATAAGATAGACAAATTGGCAAATGTTGTTAAGGACCTAAGCTATAGATTAGCTAGAAATGAAAAAGGGATGGGTCCTGATAGGCAAGTCTATCAAAGGCAGGAAAAGAGGCCATCATTGCATGATATGCCTTATAATACCAATTGGCATGATGGTAAGCCTATTTTCCCACGTAACCACACAAATCAGAGGGCCCAACATGTCAAAGAAACTCCTGATCCTCTAAAGAAAGCTATAAATATTGTTGATGATGCTCCATGGTGTATAATCTGTCAGATGCCACATTCACAATCACAGTGTATGATTGCTCAATCCTTGTATGATAATGCTACATCTTGTAATGAATGCAATCAGCCACATCATGTACAGGATGATGATGTTAATATGATGTCCATAGGCAATGGATACACTCTTTATGATGCTGATGAGAATACAGATCATCAAATTTAGGCCTGCCAACAATTCCCATATGATGAAGATAATGAAGATAACTATGTGTATGCTCAGAGCTCAGACAATTTTCTGAGTAACTTACAACGACCTTCTGATGAGGAAATTAGAGCCTTCACAGCTGCAGCAGTTGCTCAAGTCAAAAGCAACTATAATCTCAGAGGTAAACATCAAGTAGGCAGCCCACATCAGCCAGAAAGTATTTCTGTAGGTCAGCTAGTGCATGGTCATAAAGGAATTGAACCACAAAAAAGGCAGTGGATAAATAATAAACAGAATTTCAGACATAGAATAGGTCATGAATCCCAAGGACCAGAAAACAAAATCCCTCAGGCTGAAGATCAAAGTAAAGGTTCCCAAGACAAGAATGATGATCAGGGAACTATGAAAGTAAGAACTAAATCAGTTCAGGATAAAAACAAGATTGTGGAGCAAGCTACAGCTGTTACACAAAATTATGCTCCATTTGATATAGCTCAAGTCCTCTCTCAGGTAAAAGTCTCTGTTCCACTTATGGAACTGATGAAAGTGGAAGAAATCAAGAATAGGACAATATCCCTAATCTCAGGGGTACCTTTTCAAGCTAAACAAAATGTTCAGACCCAGGGTGAGAAACATGTCATGTGTAATGAAGAAGATGAGGCTCCTGAAGTCTATTTAGGAGTGACTATGACAAAGTGTCCTTCACAAGTGGAACCATTTTATGTTTCCCTGGTTATAAATGGAAAAATAATCAGAAATTGTATGCTTGACTCTGGAGCATCTACAAATGTCATGCCTTTGGCCATCATGCAACAAGCTGGATTGAAAATTGACAAAGCATGTGGAAAATGTTATGCTATGGATGCCAAAGAGGTACCAGTTATTGGAATCATGAAGGATGTAGATTTCAAACTGGCAGCATTTCCTAAAAAAAGATATAAAATGAATATAACAGTGGTTGACATCAAGCCACAATATGGTATGTTGTTGTCAAGAAGATGGGCAGCACTAATTGGTGGAAGTATGCAGCTGGACCTGTCATATGCCATGATTCCAATGAATGGCAGGGATGTTAAGCTAATCAGAGAACAAAGATCATCAGAGACAGTGGAAGACCAAGAAGCAGAGGAACATGTATGCTTTGTAGACACTGACTGTGATAACTTCAAGGTTGTCTCAGATGATACAGAGGATAAAAAGAAAAATGCCTGCATTGAAGAATTGGATCAGCGAGGTCTGTGGACCATGTTTTTTGATGGAGCTTGTGCAGAAGAAGGCTCTGGAGCTGGAGTTGTTTTCCTGTCTCCAACTGGTAAGCTCCTCAAATTCTCTTTCTTGCTGAGGTTTGATTGCACAAACAACATTGCAGAATATGAGGCTTTACTCTTAGGCCTAAATATTGCACTCAAACATGGAATTAAAATATTAAGAGTATTTGGGGATTCTGAGCTGATTGTATCCCAAATTAGAGATAAGTATTCTTCAAAAAACAAAAGATTGAAACAATACAAGCATGCTGTTTGGGATACCATTGAATTATTTGACGCATTTTCAATAGGCTGGGTAGAAAGGTCAAAGAATGTTATGGCTGATTTCTTAGCCAATGTTGCAATAAGGCTAGATGACATCACTCTGTCAGATGTTACAAATGTAGAAGTTAAAGTTAGGCCTGCAGTACCAGAAAATATATGTAGTTGGCAAGTGTTTAATGATGATAGGGACTTGCTAAAATTTTTACACTGCATAGATGAATATGAGAATCAAGAAATTGATTTCTAAGCTTTTGTAGAGACTATAGATGGAAAAGAAACTCTTGTGGGAAAAGAGATAATTCAGTTGAAGACTAACAAAATCCCTAGAGGGTTAGTAGCTTTGGAAAGAGCCTTTGACAGTAGAGACAAATTGGTCACAAGGACATCTCCCACGAATAAGGAAGATTTAGAAGAGATAAATTTGGGGACATCTCAGGCCCCTCAGAAGGTATACATTAGTAAACAGCTCAAACCACACATTAGGAGTATGTTGATTGCATTACTGAAAAAGTATAAACATGTTTTTGCTTGGTCATATGAGGACCTAAAAGCCTATAGGGAAGATTTATTCCAGCATGAGATCCCATTGAAGCCTGGAGCTAAGCCATTTAGATAAAAGCAAAGACCTATTAATCCTACCTTAGCTCCCAAGATGCAAGAAGAACTCAAAAGGCTCAGGGAAGCTGGAATAATTGTACCAATCAGGCATTCAACTTGGGTGTCTAACCTTGTCCCAGTCAGAAAAAAGAATGGTGATATTAGGCTTTGTGTTGACTTCAGGAACTTGAATGTATCCTCTTTAAAGGATAACTATCCACTGCCTAATATGGAAGCTATGTTGCAGAGAGTGACTGGTTGTGAACTCTTATCCATGATGGATGGATTTTTAGGTTATAATCAGGTGAAGGTAAAGGAATCAGAACAGTATAAGACTGCCTTTACCACTCCATGGGGAACTTATGTGTATGTTAGAATGCCCTTCGGACTAACCAATGCAGGTGCTACATTTCAAAGAGCAATGGATGTTGCTTTTGCAGGGTTGATTGATTCAATTCTGGCTGTATATCAGGATGACTTGATTGCTTACTCAAAGAAAGAAGAGTAGCATTGTTTGCATCTGGAGCAGATTTTCATAAGGGCACTAGAGTATGGTATTTCTTTAAATCCAAAAAAGTGTGCCTTTGGGGTAGTTGAAGGAAAGCTCCTGGGACATATTGTTTCCAAGGATGGAGTCAGGATAGATCCAGAGAGAGTGGCTTCTATTGACAGAATTCAAATGCCAAAAACTGTAAAAAGAGTTTAGTCCTTCTTTGGATAGATAAATTTTGTTAGGAAATTTGTTCCCAACTTTGCAGAAACCACAAGGAACATTTCCAAGATGATGAAGAAGGATGCAACTATCCACTGGCAAAGTGAAGCAATAGAATCATTTCAAAGTATCAAAGAGGCAATCAAGATGGCCCCTGTTCTTAAATCTTCTAATTTTTCTAGGCCATTCCAAGTATTTTCATTTGCTTCCTTTCATACTATTGCTGCTTGTTTGCTACAGAAAAATGAAGATGGTTTTGAACAGCCCATCGCTTTCTTCAGTATGTCCTTGCAGGCCTCTGAGTTGAAGTATGATATTATGGAAAAACAGGCATATGCACTAGTCAGAGCCATCAAAAGTTTCAGACCATACTTGGTAGGATCATATATAATTGCATATGTACCCCATGCAGCGGTCAAAGACATATTCACTCAGTAGGAGGTGACTGGAAGAAGGTGCAGGTGGATAAACAAACTGCAAGAGTTTAACATAGACATACAAGTTACCAAGTTGATAAGAGGACAAGGATTAGCCAAGATGATGGCACAATCAAACTTGGAAGCATGCCAAGTTAATGTAGTCCAAAGCGAGAGTGTAAATGTATCAGGATCTGAATGGTACAAGGATATCATCTACTACTTGCAAAATCTGAATTGTCCTTCCCATTTCAGTGATAGTCAAAAGAGGACTTTAAAGTTACATGCAATCAGGTATGTTATTGTTCAAGGTGAGCTGTACTGGAAAAACCCTAATGGTGTGCTGTTGAGATGCGTAGATGAGGATATGGCTAACAATGTTTTGATTGATATGCATAAAGGATTGTGTGGTGGACATTATACTGCTCAAACAATAGCTCATAAAATTCTCAGAGCAGGATATTGGTGGCCCACTCTCTTTTCAGATGCACAAAAGTTAGTAAGGAAATGTGACCCTTGCCAAAGATTTTTAGGAAAGCTGAAATATGATGGTGCTTTACCCCTCAGAACTGTAACTGTGGATGCTCCATTTCAGCAATGGGGAATTGACTTCATAGGGGAAATTGCAGACAAATCAAGTGGGGGACACAGTTGGATTTTGGTGGCAACTGATTACTTTACCAAATGGATTGAGGCCATTCCAACTAAGAGAGCTACAAGTAAGGTGGTGACAGATTTCATACTGGAAAATATTATCATCAGGTTTGGAGTACCATTCAAGATAGTCACTGATAATGCTATGTGCTTCAGATCAGGTGAATTTGTTGATTTTTGCAATAGGTATGGGATAAATCTATCATATACATCACCATATCACCCACAAGGGAATGGTCAAGCAGAATCAAGCAATAAAAGCATCATGAAAATTGTCAAGAGGATACTAGACAAGAACAAGAGAGCTTGGGACTCAAAATAAAAGTTAGCCATATGGGCTGACAGAGTGACAGTAAAAAGGGCTACTGGAAAGTCACCTTTTGAGATAGTGTATGGTGCACCAGCCAGATTGCCCATAAATAATCTCCTACCAGTTTACAGATTCATCCAGGAAAATGATGAGGAGATTGAAGATTCCATGACAGAAAGAGTGAACCAGCTGGTTGCACTGGATGAAAACAGAAGGAAAGCCCACCAGATTAATCTCAAGAGACAACAAGATATGAAATATCAGTTTGACAGGAGAGCTATAAAAAGGAAGTTTCAAGTCAATGATCTGGTGTTCATTTGGAATGCAAAAGGTCAAGAGAAGGGTAAACATGGTAAATTTGAATCCTTATGGATGGGCCCATATCAGATTAGCAGTGCTCATGGGGAGGATTCTTATTTCCTCCAGGCCCTAGATGGTGAAGTTCTGGAATTGCCTGTGCATGGCCAATTCCTTAAGTTCTTTTTTGCATAAATGACTTGTCGCTGTGCACATTTGTAAAAAATATGTATGTAGTGTAAATGTCTTGTGCAGTTCGTGCTTTTTGGTTTTTTGCCTGGTCTGCCCAGAGATTTGGTTCTCGCTGCAGGTTTTCACCTGCATGTCCCCATTCGGAGCCAGTGTTAGCACTCATTTTGACCTGGGGGTTGATTTTTCATGATTAGGGGGTTTCTTCATTTGAACCCTATATCTTCTTGCCCATTTTCCTAAGTATTGGACCTCCTCGGCATTTTTCAGCTGCATCATCATATTTTCTTCGAGGAGGAGATCATCATCATCATATTATCTTCGATGATGGTCAGCATCATCATGTTTTCTGTCGACTTGTTTTTCATCAGGATCATCATATTTCAATATCGGGTGATGTTTGGATATCATCCCGATCCTGCTGATGAGCTACAGTGTGCCTTGATTTTCTTGCGGGGGGTGATTTTGCAAACATCCGGTGATCTTCCAGCTATCACCCTACCCTTTTGTGATGATGATGTCACTCTGGTCTCCCGAAGGGGTCATTTTCTAAAGTTGTTCAAACCTGACCTATTTTTCTAAGGGTCGTCTTCATCATCATGATCATATTTCCAGTTATCGCCGTGTTGCTTGCGAGGGTCATCATATTTTCTGCCTGCATGATCTTTCGCCGGGGTGATATTTTAACATCGGGTGATCTTTGTTAAGGTCATCCTGATGATGTTGCTGTAAAGTTCTAAGTGCGACCCGATTTTCATCGTGGTCCTCATATTTTGGACGTCAGGATGATCTTAGTCAATATCATCCTGATGTTGTTGTATCACTTCATGTTCGTTGTTTTATCATCCTGATGATGATGGTATCAAGGAGGTAGCCGCCTGTCGACTTCGTGCATTATCTAGTGGGGGGTGATCTTTTCAAATATCTGGCATATTCATTTATCACCCCGATCTTATAGTGGAGCTACAGTGCAGCATGATATTTGTGCATCATGATGATATTTCCAAATATCCGGTTATCTTCCGAATATCATCCTGATGCCGACATGTGGTGATGACGTCATCCGGATATGAGGAGGTGCGCAGTAGGCAGATATGCTGATGATGTCAGCAGGATATGATGATGACGTCATCAGGATGTTCATCGGCCAGACTTTTGGTATCGGCCAAGCAGGAGGATCTTCCTCCGATGGATCAGGTTGTGCCGATGAAGGCGATTATCATGCAGGTGATATTGCGATGATGATGCTGATGTCAGGGTGATTTTTCGAGCAACAGGATATCATGATGCTGGAGGATGATGATGAAGTCTTATACTAGTGTCGTCGGGAGCAAAAGCACCGACATCATATATGCTCGCGACCTAGTATATAAGGTGATGAAAAGGTCACCGCGGGGTGCATGTGGGATAATTGATATCCTGCATATTTGAAATATCATGACGATGTATCTTGGCGGGAAGTGGTTGCGATCAACTGTCAGATGTTCTTCCCAAGGCCACGGGTTGGTGCGCCATTAATGGTGATTGTTGCAGAGGTATGGGCGATGGCGTGGACGGATGTAGTACCCGATTGAAGATCTGGATCCCTAGGCGGCGGCGCAAGGCTCGAGATTTCTTCCTGTCTCCTCTCCCACCTGCTGCATTGAATGTTTGAGTGCCATTTTTCTGATACTGTGTATCTAGCGGGATTTTTGGTCAACCATGTAATTAATTGCTGTGGTACACTACCTGGCTGTTATAAGCAGGAAGTGATACTCATTTGAAGGTTGTTGAAAGTTGAAGATTTTTGGCTCTGTAATTCAAAACAAGCTGATCTGGTTGCTCTGTATAGCTCAACCTGTGAGTCTATGTATCTCTTGTTGTATGTTTTGGCATGAACCCACTGATTTCATGATTAATCTTATATGAAAAATGCTATCTTAGCATGTGTTTCGTTAATTCTGTCTCCTGTATTGCATGTATTCTTCTTCTAAATCTAGATATTTGGGTAATGTTTAGATTCTAGAGCAAAGAATTCCTATGTTGAATGTCTGATCTTTTAACTTCTTCTCAAGGGGTAGATTAAACTGTTTTCAGGTTAAACATTGGGGAGGGTATACTGCAGTAGGGATGCCATAAGTAGAGATAACTTAACACTCTTTATTGGGAGATATCTGTAAGGCAGGTATCACATATATCCCCTTGAAATCCAGTTTTAGTTGTTCATGCTGATCATTCACAGGGGTATGTCTGCTGACTCCAGGCCCTGGATAGGCACCAATCTTGCTTTGTGTTTGTGTTACAACCATGTCCAGCTTTGCATCCAAACCTGAAATCAAAGTCTAAATCTAAAACAATCTTTAGGACATTAGAATTAGTTTTAGGATCTTCAGTTCTCTGTCTACAACTGCAAATAGGCCCAAAGCTAGCCCCTTTGCTCTTATCTTTCAGTTTTGGTCTACTTACAGGAGGACTTATCTGCTTTCTGTCAGCATCCCAGCTTTGTATGCATATCCTTATGGATGTTGAGTAGGGAATACCCCCCTAGGTCTTGCAGAGCCTGAAGAAGAAGAGGAGATAAAATATAGAGTCTATCTCCTATACTGTTGGCCCCTGGCCCAGAGATCCTGTTGATCACTGATGGCTACCTTGTAGGGAAATCTGGGAATAAGCATCCAGTCTGGGAAAAAACCAACACAACTATTTAAATAATATTAATAATAATATTTATTAAATATCAGAAAATAAGGGTTGTGACAGGTAACAACAAAACCATATTCATTTTTGTTGTGAGAAGAACAATTTTATTTACCTATTCTGGGGGATACATATTACCAACATTTGGGGTAAACATCCTACATATATATCTTTCCTAAGAACCTTTTTATTTTTCTATCCCCTTTCATCTACCTTAAAATCAATTGCATACACTTATTATATTCAATCATTTAAGGAGGACATAGATCTATCAATTGTACATTTTGACATGCTTTCCTAAAATATCTAGTTTATGGTCCCAAGTATAGTGTACTCTTGGACACAACCACCTTTGTTCAAAAGAACTAGAAATAGAGCATGCTAATACATGTGATTCATAACGTCATTTGGTTCTCATGATTCCTACTTGTAGAATTAATCATTTATTTTTCCTTTGTATGAACCATTTTCTTTCCCTTTCATGTACATTGGTGTATTCTTTTTGAATCAAATATATCGCTCATTACATTCTTCTTGCCATATAAAATTTCAATTCTAGTAGTTACATTACGTATGTTGTTTATTTTTCTGATATAGATGTTTGTTATGTTCTAACATAGTTGTTTTGTAGGTTTTATGTTTTCTAACATTTTTACATTGTAGCTCATGTTTTTTTATGCTTTTATTTTGTAGGTTTTGTTTTTTCTAACATGTTTAGCAGATCTTAGCAAGGGGGTATGGATTCTTCACTTGAAGACTATTGTGTATCCTTTTCTATATCATTAAAACATTTAATACTTTTTGCATTTTTATTTATGTACTTTATCATAGCTAATATCACCTAGTGAGATCAATCCACTAAAGTGGGGGTAAAATGTAAGGTAAAAATTTTCATACCCTACAATTTTGACACTACAAATTATCCATATTTTTATCTCCATTCGTATAGTATGTTTTTAGGAACCATTTTAGCCCTCTTTCCTTCCATGGTTCCATATCTAGATGCAAAGTTTTGTTAGTTTATTTTCTTGTTATGTATTTTTAATATTTCTTGTGTTCAATGTGAATATTTTGTAATGTTTCTTATTTATTAAAATTCTTAGACATTAGTGTAATCAAGTGAACATATACATGGGCATGCTTATGTCCGATAACTTTATGACCATATGAGCTTTACTTAGCATTCAAAAATTATTTTTTGAACTTCCATTTACTTTATAACTGACACTCACCCAACCATTCAATTTTCTAATAGTCCTTTCCTGAATTATTTTCCAAAAATAGCCTCTTACATGATTCATATCTTGAATTGAGATTCTTTATTCACTTTTCATGCTTTCGAAGCTAGATTTTGGCTCCGAATATTCTCCTCTTCCAAACTTTGTCAACACTCCATAGCATTCTATAAATATTGTAGTGCCCCTCCATTATCACTGTGGATGTGCAGGTAGTTGGCTTTGGAGCTTGGGGATGAAGACATGAAGAACAATAACAATCAATTGTGGAAAACAACAATTACAATTGGTGAAGAACAATAGGGACTATTTGTGAAGAATAACAATCATTATCATTGAACTTGGAAAATGATCATAAAGATTGCTTCGATCATCATCAAGGGATTAACAAGTGGTATCAATGCAGTCTTCCTACCATCCTGTGTATACTATGTGTGTCTTACAAGTATTCAAGTGTATTCGAAGGTTTACTTTTTGACTTCTATGTATGCTTTGTAACATATGTTCCTGTCCATGCATTGTGTTTTGCATGTATTCATGTGTATGTTTCATACTCATGTGTATACTTGATGACCTTGGGATGGTGGATGGATCCACAGTGTTGTATGGGATGCACCAAATCCCCTTCCCAATCGTCCTACACTATACTTCATTCGAGGGTACTTCTATTCAAGTGTGTACTCTGACTTGATTATGTATTCGAGTGTATGCTCTATGACTTTGCAATTATATTCGAGTGTATGCTCTATGACTTTGCAATTGTATTTGAGTGTATAATCTATGACTTGTATTTATATTCGAGTGTATACTCTATGATTTATATTTTATTCAAGTGTATACTCTATGACTTGTATTTGTATTTGAGTGTATACTTTGTGATTTGTATTCGAGTGTATACTCTATGATTTGTATTCGTATTCGAGCGTATACTCTATGATTTGTATTTATATTCAAGTGTATACTCTATGATTGTATTAGTATTTTTGAGTGTATACTCTATGACTTGTATTTTTATTTCAGTGTATACTATGTGACTCTGTATTCAAGTGTATGCTTCATGACTATGTATTCGAGTATTTAAATTCAAGTATATACTCCATGACATATATGGATATTTTAATATACTATAAGATAATAGTAATGTAATTATATAATATAATATTAATGTGATTATATATATATATATGTGTGTGTGTGTGTGTATATATTAAGGGGGCCGACTCCCCTGTAGAATCCCCGGAAGTCAATAAGAAATGAGTGCATGAGGGGTTAGCGAGTCAAGTAGAGAACTGTTGGAATTCATTAATCTTCATCAAAGCATTAACTTCTATCAGCCCCTGTGTCAAAACTTGGACATCCCTCAAATCTACACCTAGCTCTGTTGGCCTGCCAACAATCAATTTTGGTAGGTGATTTTGAATTTCAAATGTGTTTGAGCGCCCGTTTTCTAGTAAGAAAAGAATGAGACAAAAGAGAGGGATTTAGAGTTGACCGTAGACAGAAGGAAGAGTGAGCCTGCAGCAGCAAAGGAATGAGAATGTTCTAATAGAGAACAACAAAAGGAGAGAATAGCAAAGGATAGAAGTTTGTAGCAGCAACTATGAGACATAGACATCTACAGATTTAGTTGCAGCTCTAGAATAGATTTAGTTGCAGCTCCAGTGATTGGGGCATTTAAGGAAAACTGAGTAGCAGCTCTATCATTGTAATGTGAAAGAAGTTTGAATGTAATTTTAGTTGAAGGAAAAAAAATAGATATATATATATATATATATATATATATATATATATATACTGATGTCTTTTGTGTCTTGTGTCTCTATCTCCTTTGTGTGTTTATATTATTACTATAGCATTGTATTTAAGTGGTCTTCAGTTTGACTCCCCTGCTCTCCCCTGTTTGCCAACATTTGGTATCAGAGCCCTATTTTTTTTTGGGTAGTTAGTTTTTTGTGGGTGTTTTATATAAGCCCTAGTTTGTCTAGGCATTATCAGCCTTCTCAGATTTGAGAAACATGGCAGGTGGGGATAGCAAAGGATTGCAATAGCTACCTACATTTGATGGGTAGAACTATGACATCATGGCTAAGAAGATGAAGACTATTCTAGTTGCAAATGACCTATGGGATTTGATCACAAATGGGTTCACAGACACCACCGACCTAGCAGCCTATGCAACCCTTTCTAATGCTCAAAGAAATTAGTTAAAATAAACAAGAATGAAGGATGCAAAAGCCCTCATTCTAATAGAGGCAGCCTTGACAGAGACTATTTTCTCCCGCATTGCAACAGCAAACTACTCAAAATAGGCATGGAAAATATTGCAAAACAACTATAAGGGAACTGATAAAGTGAGATCAGTCAAGCTCCAGCTATTTAGAAGAGATTTTGAGACCCTTCAGATGAAGGAGAGTGAGTCTATTTCAAACTTTCACACTAGGGTTTCTACCATATTAAATCAGCTAAGGATAAATGGAGAAACCATGGATGAACAAAGGATTGTTGAGAAAATCCTAAGGAGTCTACCTTCTAGATTTGACCCTATTGTCATAACCATTGAAGAGACAAAGGATTTGTCCAAGATGACAGTGGATGAGTTGATGGGCTCTCTACAAAGCCATGAGCAGTGGTTGAATAGATCCGCTCCTTCCCTTGAGCAAGCCTTCAAGGCTCAAACTAATGCAAGAGGTAGGGGAAGAGGAAGAAATAGCAGAAGTAGAGGTCAAAGAGGTAGAGGAAGAAACAACTCTAGAAGAGGAGTTTCAAATAGCAAAGAAGAGGCAAGCAACTCATAGCCAAGCTATCAAGAAAAGAAGAAGAACAACAGTTTTAATCAAAGGTATGACAAAAGTAATGTTCAATGTTATTACTATCATAAGTTTGGTCATTATGCTAGTGAGTGTAGAAAGAAACAACGTGATCATGGAGGCCAAAATGCTAATATAGCAAATGAGTACAAGGCTGAAAATGAAAATTAGTCTAAGGTGTTTATTGTGTGCAACCTTGCTAAGAAGAGTAGCCCTGAATTCTGGTATTTGGACAGTGGGTGTAGCAACCACATAAGTGGTAATGAAAACTTGTTTGCCTCCATTGACAGAAATGTCAAGTCTGAGATCATGATGGGGAATAGTCAAAAGGTTCCTGTCATAGGAAGAGGCATCATCACAGTCCTTAGCAAGCAAGGTGAGAAAATGCAGATCCAAGATGTATATTATGCCCTAGGCATAAAACATAACCTATTGAGCATTAGACAGATGGTCCAAAATAGTTATAGAATCCTAATGGAAAATGAATAGTGCACAATATTTGATAAAGGAGGCAGTAAGAAAGTCATTGCAGTAGTGTAGATGACAAGAAATAGAATGTTTCCTCTATCACTAACTCTGGTGCCATCTCTAGCGGTAACTTCGATGCTATCTCTGGTGCAGTTTCCAGCACTATCTCCGGCACTCAAAGCAGTGACACAGCATTTGCTTTTAGGACAGTCATCAAAGACCCATCCAAATTGTGGCATTTAATGTATGGGCACTTAAGTTTTTCTATCTTGACTTTATTGTCCAAGAAAGGCATGGTTAGAGGGCTACCAAACATTATAGAACCCGATGGAAAATGTGAAGCCTGCATCTTAGGAAAGCAGCACAGGCAACCCTTTCAATCAGGGTATTCTAGATGGGCAAGAGCACCATTAGAGTTGGTGCATTTAGATTTATGTGGCCCCATGAAGACTCCCACATTAGGTGGGAATGTTTATTTCATAACCTTCATAGATGATTATAGCAGAAAAAATTGGATTTATTTTTTGAAAAATAAATCAGAAGCCTTTGAGAAATTTAAGGAGTTTAAGGCATCAGCTAAAAAATAAAGCGGCCACTATATCAAGGCCCTAAGAACAAATAGAGGGGGAGAGTATATCTCCAAACAATTTTTAAATTTCTTTAAGTATGAAGGCATTCATAAATAGTTCACAACAAGGTATACTCCAAAGCAAAATAGAGTAGCTAAAAGGAAAAATAGAACCATCATAGAGATGGCAGCAAGCATGCTGAAGGCAAAGGGACTATCAAATGATTATTGGGGTGAGGTTGTAGCAACAACAGCTTACCTATTGAACCGGTGTCCTACAAAGGCCGTTCGTGATAGGATTCCACAAGAGGCATGGACAAACAACAAATGGAGTGTTGAACACCTAATAATCTTCAGGTGTGTGGCATATGCATTCATGCCTAAAGAGAAGAGGCAAAAATTTGATGACAGAGGTGAAAAATGTATCTTCACAGGCTATAGTGAAGAGTCAAAAGCCTACAGGCTATATAATCCCATCACCAAAAAGGTAGTGATTAGCAGGGATGTTGAGTTCATAGAAAATGAAGCATGGGATGGAACGATGGATAGCACCATGGGTACTTCAGCCACAATACCCCTTGATGATGAAGAAGCTCCAAAGGATAGCAACTCTGGAGGAGCTATAGACAACAGCAGCTCAGGGAGAAATTATTGTAGAGCATTGGAGAACAACAGCAACTCCAAAGGTGTTCAACAAAGTAGCTCCGGAGGTGGATAGTAGCACAGTAGCTCCAAAGATCAACAATCTGGAGGTCTACAACTCCGAAGATCAGCAACTTCAGAGGTCATCAGAACTGCAGCTCCAGAGCTCACAACAGCAACTTCGGAGGTCATCAGAACTGTAGCTTTGGAGGTTAGAATAGTAGCTCCGGAGGTCATCAAAATAGTGGCTTCAAAGGTTAGAACAGTAGTAGCTCTAGAGCTAATTCAAACCTCACACTCACATCATTGATGCCATAGAGGACAAAGAGTGTGAAGGAGATTTATGACAGCACAAGGTATGTTGATGATGATGAGAATTTAGATTTTGCATTATTTTCCTGTAGTGATCCAATCCACTTTGAAGAAGCTGTGAAAGAAGAGAAATGGTGTAAGGCCATGGATGAAGAGTTGGAGGCCATAGAGAGGAATGACACATGGCAACTAACTGATTTACCCAAGGGTAAACAAGTGATTGGAGTTAAGTGGGTCTTTAAGACCAAGTCTACTGCTCAAGGAAAGATAGAAAGACATAAGGCAAGGCTAGTTTTCGAAAGGTACAAACAACAACATAGAAGAGATTATGATGAGATATATGCACTAGTTGCAAGGCTTGAAATAGTTCTAGCAATCATAACAATAGCAACCCAACACAAGTGAAAGGTGTTTCAAATGGATGTAAAGTTAGCCTTCTTGAATAGAGTGCTGAAAGAGGAAGTGTATGTGGAGCAGCCACCTGGCTATGAAGTCCCAGGGCAAGAGGACAATGCATATAGGCTCTGAAAATCCCTCTATAGGTTGAAACAAGCACCTAGGGCAGAGTATAGCAGAATTGACTCATATTTGTTGAGAAATGGTTTTAGCAAACACAGCAGTGAGCCCACTCTCTACATCAAAGTAATTGAAGGTAAAATTTTGATTACTGTTTTGTATGTAGATGATCTGATTTTTACTACCAATAATGATCAATTCATTGTTGATTTCAAAGAGGCAATGAAGAATGAGTTTAAGATGTGGTGCAGGAGCACATACCTGACAGCTGGCCTCCATGAGGTAGTTAGTTAGTTTGAGTCTTGTTAATGTTTTCAAGAAGGTCTTATAAGACCAATGCATGTAATAAGGTCATGTTGACCATACTTTGCTATTTTTAGCTATGTTGTTAGGACAGCTGTTATGCTGTATGTCCGGTTGGATCTCCCAGCCACCTGGAGAGATTTTCCAGCTGCTTGGAGTCAGGTCGGTAGTACTCGCAGGAGATCCTATTTATGCATGAGGATCAGTTGGTTTTAGGTATCATTGCATATCATCGATCATCGATCAGACTTTGTGAGAGTGAGACAGAGAGAGACAGAGTATTGTAATAGCATCTTTTGAAATCAATAAAGAGATCCTGTTGTGTCAATTCTCTGTTTTGGACTCCATTGAGAAATTGATTTGCTGTTTTGGTGGTTACATGGATTCGCTGATCCATTCCACCGGTTGATTCGTCGAATCGGTGGAATGGCTATGTACAGTAGGTTAGGTTTTAGTTTGCTTTCTGTTTGCATGCAGGTGTGCAGGATCGCGATCGAGAGGTGTTGAGAACCCTAGCATGGGTATGTGCTAGGTCGAGCTGATAGTTAGAGTTTGGAAGATCACCCAGAAAGTGGATCGGGTTAGCCCAGGAGGTTCGGCGGATTGAAAATTCGCTAAGGCTGGAAATTCGTTACAACGGCATCATCAGGATATTTCTGTGTATATCCTGCAGTTACTTTGGGCGTCATCCGAGTAAAGGGAGATGAGCATGATGCAATCGGTTGCATAAAGTGAATGTGCGTCGGGGTGATCATCATCAGGTGTTGCCGAGGAGGAGCGTATCAGCATAAAGTAGAAGATCGGGTTGATAAAGTCATCGCGGGCCGATAAGGTTAAGTTTGGCTGATAGTAGGTTATTGAAGGAGTTGCCTATGACATCATCGTCATCAGGATATCGGGGCAGCAGGATATTGAGGAGCTGCATGTGACATCATCGTCATCAGGATAATCGTCATCAGGATATCGGGGTGACGTAAGCATCGGAGGAAGGGTGCACGAGGTTATCATCATCAGGATATATGGGAGGAACCGGATGTTCTATATCCTGCTGATGAACATGATGTTGAACATCATGATGCGGAAGATAGTGTTTGGCGGTAAGGTGAACAGTGAATGTCAGGAGGAGGATGTTTGCGCTTACCGAATGTGATGATGCGGCCGATAGTCGGATATGATGATGCTGCGGACATGCAAAAGGGCGAAGGCTTGTCTGTAGGAGGATATCGGTCGGCAGAGTAAATATGATGATGCTGACAGTGTAAAGGGAAATATGATGATGATGATGAAGGGTTGCGGACATCCATGTTGTATGTCAAGGTTATAGTGTGGATGCCTCTGCATCATAGTGGTATCAGAGCTCAGAAAAAGGTCTGGGCTGTTGTGTGTTGATTCTGTCACTGAAAGGGCAGAAGGTAGAGTTGATTCTGTCACTGAAAGGACAGAGGTAGAGGAGTGAGAGGTTGACAAAATGCCTCCGAAAGGTAGTAGTACTGCAAGGGAATTGTAGGAGATGAAGGAAAAACATGCGAGAGAGATAAGGAAGATGAAGGAGCTTGCTGAAGCACTTCAAGCCAGGCTTGTAGCCTTGGAGAAGAACAAAAAGAGGGAAGTGGAAGATAGTGAGTCTGAAGAAGATGAAGATGCTGTTGAAGAGTATGAAGAGGTAGCTGAAGATCTGGATGCTGAAGACCAGAAATTTGCAAAACTGTTAAAGGCAGTGCAGAGTGATAAACCTAAGGTAAAGGTTGATGTTTCCAAGTATAATGGAAGTTTGAATGAAGATGAGTTACTGGATTGGATTGCTGCACTTGATAATCACTTTGAATGTGAAGATGTTGCTGAGGATCAGAAGGTAAAGATTGCAAAGACCAAGTTAGGAGGTCATGCTTTGGTATGGTGTGATTATGTACAATCCGAGAGAAGGAAACAAGGGAAGTCAAAGATCACTTCATGGGATAAGATGGTAGCAAGGATCAAAGGTAAATTCTTGCCTAAGGATTATGAAATTCAGATGTTTAAGAAGCTACAATTTTTAAGGCAGAAGGAAATGGATGTGAAGGCATATACTGAGGAGTTTTATAAATTGAGTATGAGATCTGGTCATCATGAGAATGAGGTAGAAAAGGTGGCTAGGTACTTGGCTGGTTTGAGATTGAACATACAGGATGAGTTAGTTTTAGCTAACCCTAAGAATGTGGAGGATTGTTACCAAATGGCAATCAGGATTGAAGAAAAGATGAATAGGAGACAAGATAAGTCCATGAGAGGAAGAGGCAGCAATATGAGGGGAAGAGGAGCAGCCCCTACAACAAGGCAAACCAATGAGGGTCAAGAAGACACTGGTAAAGGACAGGGACAGTCTGATTTCAGAGGTGGATGGAAAGGTAATAGAGGCAGATTTGGAAGTGGTAGAGGTTCTACTACAGTTTCAGGAAAGTGTTACACCTGTGGTGAGTTTGGTCATCCATTTTTCAAATGTCCAGAAAGCAAAGGTTCATCATCCAGAGATGATAGAACGAATGACAAGAGAGTACAACTTGTGCAAGAAGAGAAAGTAGAGCAAAGTGTGCAAAGTTCAAACACTTATCAAGATAGAGAACCTGACAATTATGGATATCCTGAGGAAGGAGAAGCATTGATGCTAAGGAGAATTAATTTGCAGGCATCAAAGGATATGATGCAAAGAAGAGCTCTTTTCAAGACCACATGCAAGAGCAAAGGTAAAGTATGTAAGGTTGTCATTGATACTGGTTCAACAGACAACATGGTATCTCAGGAAATGGTGGATAAACTGCATTTGGAAAGGATTCCGCATCAAAACCCTTACAAGGCATCTTGGGTGAGTGATAGTCAATCACTTTTTGTCTATGAACAGGCATATGTGGATTTTCAGATTGGAGCATATCATGATAGAGTTTTGTGTGACATTTTGCCCATGGAATGTTGTCACCTACTATTGGGTAGACCATGGCAATTTGATAGGAGGGTACTGTATGATGGGTATGCTAATACCTACACCATCAAGAAAGATGGGAAAACTATTATGTTGATGCCATTACAGGCAAATGCTGTAGCACAGAGGGCAGCAAAAATCATTTTAGTGGGAAAGAAGGAATTTGTGTAGAAGCCTATAGGAGCAGGCATAAAGGCAGTTGAGGACACTGCAAGAAAAGGAGTTGTTAAGGACAACAGGTTGAAGAAAGTTTTAGTTGTGACTGACAGAGGTCAGCAGCAGGTTCAGAAACAGGTTTGCAAACAGCAACCAGTTGAGAGGAATGACAGGGATGTTGTCATAGTTGGGACTATTGTTTGTCCTATAAAGGTTGAAAGAAAGACAGAGTTGAACATTGCAGAAGTTCAAGAGGCAGTTCAGACAGAGGTTCTGGTCAGACAACCTGACAAACACAAGGTATGTGAAAGAAGGGCCTATATTGACAGGCATGAGGATTTACTTGCCAGAAAGCAAGTTACAGTTCAGAAGTCTTGGAGCAGCCAAGAGCCAGCAGAGGACAGAGCTGGAACAGGGCAGAACACTGCAAAGGCAAAGTGTAAAGGTGGAGGACTTCCACATCTAAACTCATGGGACATGAGTTCTTTTCTGTTGGGGAGTATGGTGCAGGAGCACCTACCTGACAGCTGGCCTCCATGAGGTAGTTAGTTAGTTTGAGTCTTGTTAATGTTTTCAAGAAGGTCTTATAAGACCAATGCATGTAATAAGGTCATGTTGACCATACTTTGCTATTTTTAGCTATGTTGTTAGGATAGCTGTTATGCTGTATGTCCGGTTGGATCTCCCAGCCGCCTGGAGAGATTTCCCAGCCGCTTGGAGTCAGGTCGGTAGTACTCGCAGGAGATCCTATTTATGCATGAGGATCGGTTGGTTTTAGGTATCATTGCATATCATCGATCATTGATCAGACTTTGTGAGAGTGAGACAGAGAGTGAGACAGAGTATTGTAATAGCATCTTTTGAAATCAATAAAGAGATCCTGTTGTGTCAATTCTCTGTTTTGGACTCCATTGAGAAATCGATTTGCTGTTTTGGTGGTTACATGGATTTGCTGATCCATTCCACCGGTTGATTCATCGAATCGGTGGAATGGCTATGTACAGTAGGTTAGGTTTTAGTTTGCTTTCTGTTTGCATGCAGGTGTGCAGGATCGCAATCGAGAGGTGTTGAGAACCCTAGCAAGGGTATGTGCTAGGTCAAGCTGATAGTTAGAGTTTGGAAGATCACCCAGAAAGTGGATCGGGTTAGCCCAGGAGGTTCGGCGGATTGAAAATTTGCTAAGGCTGGAAATTCGTTACAACGGCATCATCAGGATATTTTTGTGTATATCCTGCAATTACTTCGGGCATCATCTGAGTAAAGGGAGATGAGCATGATGCAATCGGTTGCATAAAGTGAATGTGCGTCGGGGTGATCATCATCAGGTGTTGCCGAGGAGGAGCGTATCGGCATAAAGTAGAAGATCGGATTGATAAAGTCATCGCGGGCCGATAAGGTTAAGTTTGGCCGAAAGTAGGATATTGAAGGAGTTGCCTATGACGTCATCGTCATCAGGATATACGTCATCAGGATATCGGGGCAGCAGGATATTGAGGAGTTGCATGTGACGTCATCGTCATCAGGATAATCGTCATCAGGATATCGGGGTGACGTAAGCATCGGAGGAAGGGTGCACGAGGTTATCATCATCAGGATATATGGGAGGAACCGGATGTTCTATATCCTGCTGATGAACATGATGTTGAACATCATGATGCGGAAGATAGTGTTTGGCGGTAAGGTGAACAGTGAATGTCAGGAGGAGGATGTTTGCGCTTGCCGAATGTGATGATGCAGCCGATAGTCGGATATGATGATGCTGCGGACATGCGAAAGGGCGAAGGCTTGTCTGCAGGAGGATATCGGTCGGCAGAGTAAATATGATGATGCTGACAGTGTAAAGGGAAATATGATGATGATGATGAAGGGTTGCGGACATCCATGTTGTATGTCAAGGTTATAGTGTGGATGCCTCTGCATCAAGATGATAGACTTAGGTCTACTAAAGTATTTTCTTGGCATTCAGGTCAAGCAAACAAAGCATGGCATATTTATTTCATAAACTAACTATGCCAAACAAATTGTGAAGAGATTTAAGATGGAGAATAGTAAACCTACCCCTACACCAACAGCCACAAGTCTGAAGTTGAGTAAAGAGGACAGCAGCAAGGAAGTAAACCCAATCCTCTACAAGAGTATGGTTGGAAGCCTCATGTACTTGATAGCGACTAGGCCTGATTTGATGTATTCTATAAGCCTGATTTCTAGGTTCATAGAGAAGCCTAAGGACACACATTGGTAAGTAGGAAAGAGGATCCTGAGGTATGTGAATGGCACAAATTATGGCATTTTGTATAATGTTTCTAATGAGTTTATGTTGGCTGGGTTCACAGATAGTGATTGGGCAAGAAGTGTAGATGACCAGAAGAGCACATCTGGCTATGTATTTCACATGGGTTCAGGCGTGATTTCATGGGCATTCAAGAAGCAGCCCATTGTTTCTCTCTCTACAATAGAAGCTCAGTATATTGTAGCAAATGCAGCAACATGTCATGCTATTTGGTTGAGAAGGATCCTTGCAGACTTGTATGAGCAGTAGGAAGATGGTACAACCATTCATTGTGACAATGGTTCTTCAATAGCCCTGACAAAGAATCCAGTCTTCCACGGACAAAGCAAGCACATTGAGATCTGTTATCACTTCATAAGAGAGTTGATAGAATGAGGAGAGATTGAATTACAGTATTGCAGATCTGAGCATCAGCGCACTGACATTTTTACAAAGGCATTACCAAAAGATTCCTTTGAATGCCTAAGGGATAGGCTAGGCATTGTTGACAGCTTTGGAGGTGTACAGCCCCAGAAAGAGGATAGCTCCGAAGCTGTACAGTGTGGCAAAGAAGATAGTTCCGGAGGTGCTCTAGAGATGAAGAAACAGAACTTCAGAGATGCAAGAAGTCAGCTTCAGAGATGCTCCGGAGGTTCAAATCCAGAAAGACAGCAGGAGAGCTCTAGAGGTTCAACTCTAGAAGATATGTGCAGCTCCAGAGATGCAGAAGGTTTGCTCTGGAGACACAGAAATAGTGCTCTGGAGATGCAAGATATTAGCTTCGGAGGTGCTCCAGAGATGCAAAAAAGAGCTTCGGAGGTCATCCAGAATGACAGAAATAGCTCCGGAGATCTACTCCGGAAAGGTAAATGCAAAGGTGTAACTCCGGAGATCAGTTCTGGAAAGAAAATGGTAAAATGACATCTGACTTCATATTAAGGGGGAGTGTTGGAATTTATTAATCTTCGTCAGAGCATTAACTTGCGTCCGTGCCCACGTTAGAACTTAGAGATCCCTCAAATTTGCACCCAGCTCCGTTGGCCTGCCAACAATCAATTCTGGTAGGTGATTTTGAATTTCAAATGTGTTTGAGCGCCAGTTTTTTGGCAAGAAAAGAATGAGACAAAAGAGAGGGTTTTAGAGTTGACCTTAGACAGAAGGAAGAGTGAGCCTGCAATAGCAGATGTATGAGAATGTTCTAACAGAGAACAACAAAAGAAGAGAATAGCAAAGGATAGAAGTTTGCAGCAACAACTATCAAACACAAATAGCTACGGAGTCAACTCCAAAACAGATTTAGTTGCAGCTCTAGTGATTGGGGCATTTAAGGAAAACAGAGTAGCAGCTCTGTCATTGTAATGTGAAAGAAGTTTGAATGTAATTTTAGTTGAAGGAATATAGATATATACTGTTGTCTTTTGTGTCTTGTGTCTCTATCTCCTCTGTGTGTTTATATTATTGCTGTAGCATTGTATTTGAGTGGTCTTCAGTCTGCCTCCCCTGCTCTCCATGTTTGCCAACAAGAACAATAATTTAAATCATTCCATATTACAAGGCCGCAGTGAGTTATAAGACAAGCATACAGTGATTCTTAAAAGGAAAAATTAATATAAAAATAGCAAAGACAAACCTGTGATGTCAATGGGAGGCAAATTTGTTAAGGAAAGCATTTGTTGAAGAGACGACATGTTATAAGAAAAGACATAACCTTTGGCCAAAACCATATCTTTGGAGAAGTATAAAAGGGAAGAATGGAAGGTTATCGAAGGGGGAAGGATAGGATGATCTCACAGAACGACTTAGATCTAGATATCAAAGATAAGTGAATAGGTATTACAATTTTCAAGTTTAAGAAGAAGACAATGTGAGTAATCTGAGATCTCATTTTTTTACATATGATTTGATTTCACTGTGTTATTTGATGTAAATATATTGAATTTACTCCCTTTTTGGGTTGATGTCGTGGTATATTTGGGGTTGGGCCTTTTACATCAAATTTGTTTAAACTTGTTTAAAATTGGTGTATAATCTTATCATAGTAGGAGGTGCCATCATTAAGAACCATAAATTTTCTTTTTAAAACTTACCATAATCTTTTCAACAAATCTATTTTGTGTGTATCATGCGATCATTGTATTTCTTTGAGGGATTTCAGTAAAAACAATTAGTGTGCTTTGTCTCTGTTCCACATTTTCTTTATATATCTGTTAGAGCTTTGCCAACTAATCTATCAGAATAAAATCCTCTTTCCATTATGATCAATGTATATTCATACTTTATATTATAGCTCCCATTTGGCCTTTCAAAAATGTGTAAGATTGCCCTAGAAAACCTTATAGGACAAAAGTTTATAAACGGCCCTCATTGTGCTGGCCTGAATGAAGACTTCCAATGGTTGACAGTAACTTCATATCAAAATAACAAAATATCAATGAACTTACATCTGGTAGTAATATTTTACTTCTTACATAATTGATGTTTATTGTTGGCCATTCCATTTTGAGTGGGGATTTATCATTGATGATTCTTTGGCACACTGATTTACTTGATATATATTATTTATGTTAGGAATTATTAAGATTGTCTAGAATGTTTCTAGAAGTCTTCCAAAGAACATTCCAGGAAGAAGCTTCTAGTTGTTCTAGAAAAGAACTTTCTAAGAGAAACTTCCAGCTGTTCTAGAAAAGAACATTCTAGGATTTTAGAATCATCTAGAATGCCAGAAGCTTCCAGGCCTCAAAGCTTCTGTAGCTATCTATATGTGTTTAGAGAGAGCTGCCGGATAAGCATTTTGGATGTAATGCAAGTTAGATGAATGAATATTTATGAGTTATCTAACTCTATTTTGCCCTGTGTTTGCTATGTTCATTGCTGTTATGTTTTGCCCTATTTTTTGGTGTTTATTGGGCCTGTTCTTACATGGTATCAGAGCCAGGTTCAGCTAGATTTTTTTTCCGAGTTCAGCTAGAGATTCATTTAGAGGCTCAGTTGGAAGTATAATACTGAAGTGATTTGTTTGCAGGGCATATATATTGTTGGAAGTGATTTGTTTGCAGGGCTCTTTATTTTTGGCTAACATGGGATCTACAAATGAAGTGTTGCCAATATTTGATGGAAGTGGTTTTGTAGATTGGAAGATTGCAGTTAAGAATGCTTTGAAAGAAAAGGATCTATGGAGGATAGTGAATAAAGAAATTGGAGAACCCCAAAGTGAAAAAGAAAAGGAGCTATGGAAATGCAAGCTGGAACAAGCTAGAGGTATTATTGGTAAAGCTTTAAGCCCTAATCTCAATAGAAGATTTGTTGATACTAATTATCCAATAGAGCTATGGGAGAGTTTAGAAAAAGATTATAAAGATGTAGATATTGCTAGCATGTTTAGCATAGAAGAAAGATTGGTGAATTTAGATCCTTCTGATTTTGAAAAAATGTCTGATTACTTTAATGAAGTTACATTTTTAAATGCTCAGCTGAAGAAAATAGGTGCTGAATATGCAAAAAAAGATTTTCAGTTGATTGCAATGGTTGAAAGTAAGCTTCCCCAGCCATACAAGGTATTTAAGGAATCAAGGAAAAGGGTTCTCCAACTAACTCCCAATGCCTCCCAACAAACTTTTGATCAATTTTGTAAGTTTGTTTTAGATGAAGAGGTTCAGCTTATTAAAGAAGGGCATATTAAGAAGAATCATGCATATGCAGCCAAGAGTAAATTTTCTAGATATGATGGAAAGAAGAATTGGAAAGGAAATTATAAATTTCAAAATGACGGTTCTAACCATTTCTCTAGAAATGACTCTGCAGAAAAGCAAGTTGGAAGGAAATTGATTATTTGCAGGTATTGTGGAGGTGAAAATCATATGGAGAAATTTTGTTTGAAGAAGAGGGATAACGAAAGGCAGCAATACAAGCCCAAGCAAGAAAGGTTCAAGGATGGCAAGAAGGATAGGCATAGCTTCGTAGCCATCTCTCTAAAAAGACCAGAGAAATCAAATAAGGAGGTAATTCCTAGACCTGAAAGTAGTGTTAAGGGGGGATACTTTGCTTCAGATTCTAATAAAGAATAGATTTTAGATTCAGGGGCATCATATCACATGACTGGGGATAGATCTTTGTTTATTGGTTTTTATGAAGGGAAGAATTCATATCAAGAAATTACTATTGGCAATAAAATGAGACTTCCAGTTTTAGAAACGGGGACTATTAATGTAACGAATGGGTCTTTGAAAAATGTTTTGCTGGTTGAAGGATTAGGGATGAATCTTATTTCAATATATAAAATTGTTCAAGCTAGATATGAGTTTGTTGTCACCGCTGATCAAGTTATTGTTAGAGATAGAAAAGACCCAAGCAATATAATTGCTATTGGTAGAGTTGATCATAAAGAGAGTTTATTCAAATTTGTCAGGTTTGTTGATGATGAATATACACTCTCTCATGCTTTTATTGCTCAGGCTGATTATATGTCAAAACTTTGGCATGCTAGACTTGGACATATAAATTATAGAAAATTACAAGATATGATTAGAAAGGATATGGTTAGTGGATTGACAAAAATTTCAGCATCTGAAGGTGTGTGTGAAGGATGTGTGTTAGGAAAACATCATCGAGATCCTTTTGATTCAGGGAAAGCATGGAGAGCTAATCATCCATTGCAGCTCATTCATAGTGATCTATGTGAACCAAGATATCCTTCACTTTCAGGTGCCAGGTACCTTCTGACTTTTATTGATGATTACAGTAAGAGAGTATGGGTTTATTTTCTTGAAAGGAAAAATGAAGTATTTGAAGTTTTTCAAAAGTTTAAGGCATTAGTTGAAAATCAAAGTGGAAAAAAAATTAAGTGTTTAAGGACGGATAATGGGGGTGAATATTGCAACTATGCATTTGAGTCATTTTGTGAAAATTGTGGTATTAAGGTGCAAAGAACGGTTCCTTATACTCCTCAACAAAATGGGGTGGCTGAACGAATGAATAGAACTCTTTTAGAAATGGCTCATTGTATGTTGCATTTTAAAAGTTTGCATAATCAATTTTGGGGTTTGGCTATTTCTTGTGCTGCATATATTGTGAATAGAATTCCAACTAAAGCCCTCCCAAATATTACCCCTGAAGAAGCTTGGAGTGGTAGAAAGCCCCACATTGGGTATTTTAAAGTATTTGGATGCATTGCTTGGACACATGTTCCTGATGAAAAGAGGAAAAAGTTAGAACCAAAGAGTCATAAGTGTTTGTTTGTGGGTTATAGTGAAGAATCGAAGGCTTACAGGTTATATGATTTGACAACAAGAAAGGTCTTTGTTAGTAGAGATGTAAAATTTGATGAGCTTTCACAACTTACAGCCACTTCCTCTCACTCTACAACAGCAAATGTTTCTGATTTTTCAGATATTTTAAAAAGAAATGAAGCCAATATTGATGAGGATGAGGTGAGTATTACTGATGATGATAATACTATTGAAAATGAAACTACTAATGCTTGTACTCAGCCATTTTCTGTAGGTAGTGATGATGAAGAAGATGTCATTTCAGCTAGACAAAAGACAAGGCGTGTTGAAGAAATATATAGACAAGGCTCAAAGATCCAAGGAAGGAATGGTAGTGCTCTCATGGCCAAAGTATTACAAGTAAATGACCCAATCTCATATGAGCAAGCTAGAGGAAAGAACGAATGGGAGCAAGCCATGAAAGAGGAATATGATGCATTGTTAGAGAATAAAACTTGGGAACTTGTACCCCGGCCCAAAGGTAAGAATGTTATTGGTTGCAAATGGGTTTACAAAACTAAATTTAAATCAGATGGTGCTATAGAAAAATTCAAAGCTAGATTGGTTGCTAAGGGGTTCAATAAAAAAGAGGGTGTTGATTATGAAGAAACATTTGCTCCTGTCATTAAAATGAACACAGTTAGAATTATTCTTTCTTTGGCTGCAAGTCTTGGGTGGCATATTCATCAAGTGGATGTCAAAAATGCATTCTTAAATGGAGATTTATATGAAGAAATATATATGGATCAACCACCAGGTTTTGTGGATCAGCAACATCCTAATCTTGTTTGCAGATTAAAGAAGTCACTTTATGGTCTTAAACAAGCGCCACGAGCATGGAATGAGAAGATTGACAGGTATTTTAAGCTTCATGGATTTAAGAGATGTAAGTCAGATCCCAATCTTTATGTGAAGAAAGTTCAAGATGATATTCTTCTTGTTGCACTTTATGTAGATGATTTACTCATTGCTGGACCGAATATTGGGTTAATCAATGATTTAAAATCAGATCTTAAGAGGACATTTCATAGTGATTTGGGTGAACTAAACTATTTTCTTGGCTTACAAGTTTGTCGATTACATGATGGATTGTTCATCTCACAATCAAAATATGCTTTGGACCTTTTAGAAAAATTTAACATGCTTGAATGCAAGCCAGCATCTACCCCGTTTCAATCCGGAGTCAAGCTTACTAAAGAATATACTTTCAAGAGTGTCGATGCCACTTTATATAGACAGCTTGTTGGTAGCTTGGTTTATCTAACTCATACTAGACTAGATATTTGTTTTGCAATCAATCTTGTATCTAGATTTATGCAGGCACCTAAACAAAGTCATTGGCTGGCTGCTAAGAGAATTTTACGATACATCCATGGAACCATACACTTTGGAATCTACTATGGTTATAAATCTTCAATTTCTTTGGTTGGATTTACTGATTCAGATTTGGGGTGGTGATATAGATGATCAAAAATCTACTGGTGGTTATGTTTTCAATCTTGGATCAGGCCCTATTACATGGAGTAGCAAGAAACAAACAACTACATCATTATCTTCATGTGAAGCAGAATATAGAGCAGCAAACGAAGCAGGCAAGGACGCAGTTTGGATTCGAAATCTTCTATTTGAGATTGGTTTTCTACAAAGTTCAACCAGCACTCTGTATTGTGACAATCAAAGTACCATACAGGTTGCCAACAATCTAGTCTTTCATGCTAAAACAAAGCACATTGAGATAGATGTTCACTACCTTCGGGATCTTGTTCAAGCATCTATTATCACTCTTCAGTTTTGTCCAAGTGAAGAACAAGTAGCTGATATATTCACTAAGAGTATGACTGAAGCCAAATTCTTAAAATTAAGAGGCATGCTTGGTATGTTAGAGGTGAACATTAAGGGGGGATAGTAGTATAATGTTTCTCTCTCCTTTGTATTTCCCCTCTCCTTTTGTATTATGTTTGTATTATTCTAGCCAATCTTAAGGGGGGATGTTAGGAATTATTAAGATTGTCTAGAATGTTTCTAAAAGTCTTCCAAAGAACATTCTAGGAAGAAGCTTCCAGTTGTTCTAGAAAAGAACTTTCTAAGAGAAACTTCCAGCTGTTCTAGAAAAGAACATTCTAGGAATTTAGAATCATCTAGAATGCCAGAAGCTTCCAGGCCTCAAAGCTTCTGTAGTTATATATATGTGTTTAGAGAGAGCTGCCGGATAAGCATTTTGGATGTAATGCAAGTTAGATGAATAAATATTTTTGAGTTATCTAACTCTGTTTTGCCCTGTGTTTGCTATGTTCATTGCTGTTATGTTTTGCTCTGTTTTTTGGTGTTTATTGGGCCTGTTCTTACAATTTATAGTTGAATACATCACTTATTTGCACTATAATTGATTTAGCAATCCCAAACAAGTCCTTTAATTTGTTTTATCGAGAAAGTGTTGGCGGAGATGGAAGTTGTATTCCACCTTCATATTTTTTTAAGGCCCTCTCATAGTTCCTGTGCGACTACAATATATGATATATATAAAATATTATAATTTACTCCTATCGATGGTATTTGCATTAGAAGGTTTTGAAGCCTTTTTAATAAATCCATTTTGTACATATCCTGCAATCATTGCATTCCATCGGATGACATCTCTTTGAGGTATTCGGTCAAATGATTAGTGTGCCCTTGTGTCTTCAGTGGTTGTTCTTGATGTCAGGTTAGCCACATGATTTTATTTGCGTACTTTGAAAGAACAAATTCCGCACTGGTTTTGATGGTCTATTCAAGGACGCTATACCTCCTAGAGACTCTTGAAAATAGTTATAGGGTATATAAACCGTGGATTGCAACGATTAGCCTCTGTGTGCCCATCGATACAAACTGTACTTATATTTCTTTCGTATGTTTATTTTTTTTAATACACCCGTGGCGTCGAACTTCTGCTATTGATCACTGATATTATGCCATTATCTTTTTAATAGCCGGGCGTCGAATTTCCCTGTATGTCGTCAGTATTTCCTGTTCGTCTGATGGCATGTTTATAGGCAGATGCTTTTGTTATTAATTCTATTATTTATTTTCCTAATTTTAATGCATCAACTTAAGTGTTATGCTAGCCATAGATCATATCATACAACTATGCAGAGTTATGTTTTGTATTTGCATCCGAATCATCATTTTATGCTTCACTTATCAGTTTTCTAAATTTTCAATACATTTTCACCATTTTATGCAGCCTCCTTACTTGGTGATTTCCCCTTCTTTGAACTTTCTTTTTTATATTCTTACCTTTGCTAAATCTATAATATTATTGATGATGGAATTTTCCTTAGAATAAATAAGTCAAACAACTCGTTTTCCATAACTTATATTAGTTTATAAATTAAATGTGTTGGATAGCAAATTGACCTTTTGGTAATAAGTAGAAGGTGACATACTCTCTTTACATTTCTGTGTCTATGACTGGACTCCAACTCTTATGTTGGAGCATGCTTTGTGCAAAAGTCAGATCTATGGTAAGGTGGTTATCGAACATCAGATAATGATTTTGTGCTTGCGCATAACATTAGATAATGCCTTTGATGTTGCCTCGGTAGTATGGGTATTAGATTGGTGTTTTTTTTTTCTCAGATTATAACATAGACGTTATACTCTTACCTATATCTTTGACCTAAATATTTTGGCTAAGTTAGACTACATTTCGTTGTGTTTAATCAACTAGTGAAACTTTTATAATTCGATATAAGATTGTCTTACTAAGTCAGAGATAAATCATACTAGACATTAGATTTTCTTTCTAAGGAAAGTTAGAAGAAACTATTTTATAATAATGTAGAATATCCTGATAGCAAATATTATAATATGACTATGATGGATTCTTATGATGGGATAAACATGTTTTTTTTAAATTATGTATTTATTACTTGCATTTTGACATTCATTTTGAGTTCAATAGCACCTTATATGAAGATTGTTAAATGGATTTTAGCTAGATTCATAGATTTTTAAACCTTTCTTGAACACGAGATTTTAGTCGTTCATGATAGTGACTATATTAATTATAAGTACATTGTTAGCTTGAGTGTAATTGTGTTAGGCTCGAATTCATTTTGTGTAGAATTTTAATAAGGCATGGATATTTATCCATCACTTACATGTGTTAAATTAATTTCTCATTTATGTTTACATAGACAGTTAATGTGGGTTTGGTTTAGATAAGTGTTGGATGAAACATAATACCTTTATGTTGGTTCTTATGCAAGAGAATTAGTACTATGTAGCTATGTGTACTTTTGTTGGAATTTGTAATCAATTCATCATTACAATAGATGAATGATCGTCATTAGGAGAAAGAATCATAGGCTTAACTTAATATTGGTTAAGGCTATATAAGCTTCCTTGTTTTAGTGAATCATTGTTAGTTAATAGTAAACCTTGTATGTTGTGAATTTGAAAAATGATGTTTGATTCTAGAAAAAGTTATTGATATTACTAGTTTTATATTATTGTAGTGTCATAAACATAAGAAGTACCATATTTTGTATCTTTAGTTTGGTTATGCTTGGCAGTCTTGAGATATGATTTAAGTGTTAACTTGTTACTTAAGAGAGATCATTTTAAAAGTTAAGTATGGAAAGATATAGATTTCTACTTCCTCCTTGTAATAAATAAGGTTGTGTAGCTAGATCCATTTATTCTGGTTTGCCATATGATTATTCATTAATTTCACATGCTGACCTTAGTGTTGAATTGTATAATAATGTTTGGTGATTGCAAGTTCAAGTGCCCGAACAGTGATGTCTCTATGCTACATGTACATAGACAAGGCCATCATGGATGAGCCCCCGAGACATTAGGTCATCCCCTTGGGGTCTTAGGCTAGTATACAGTTCTCTTTTATGTTTGTTAATAATCTTTGTGGAAATAATGTTCACTTTTATATGCACAGATACAGGTCTATTAACCAAGTAGATTACTGGAGAAAAGAATATGTTTTTTCACCTATGCTAAGGATGACCTTATGGTTCTTACCCTAATCATTTGTAAATGCATGAGAGATGTCTTGTTCCTGTTTGAAAAGATCTCTTACCATGTATTTGTAAATTGGGATGTATCACTGTTTCTATCTCTTTATGTAACCTTTATTTCTTGTAATCTTGATTTGTACATAGTGTAGTCGAGGAACCTTAGAGGACTAGGTTTAGATTATTATGTTATGTTATGCATTCTATTATTATTTTCTAACAAAAAAAATTCTATTAATTTGACCTAGTTTAGTGTTGTCTTCTGAGGTTTCTTGGTGGGGTGTTACAAATCTACAATAGCTCTTTGGTTTCATGAGCATCCTCTACTACTATTGTGAAGATTTTGATGCAGGAGCATCCCTGGTTCAAGAGAAATCTTACATCAACCAAAAACATTTGCATTTCAGTTTGTTTCATTTTCTAGTTCAGTTCAGGTAGTTCAATTAGTAGTAGTTTTTGTATTTTGTTACACATTCTATTGCAGTTGCATTTGTGACCTTGCAGAGCAAGACTTAGCATCTAGACATGTTTAGGCATATCATATCCAAAACTCAGGTCATTTAGATCAATTACCAGAAAGTTATTGCTACCAGAAGATCAATTATTTTCTCATAACAGAGCATCTTAATAGTCTCAGATAATCAACTAAAGGAGAAGACATGAGGAGCATTTCACAACTTGCAAATCTAAATTACACATCATTCAATGTTGTTTGGTTCATAGCTGACCTTCTTTGAGATCCACACACCATTTCATTCATTTGCGGAGGATTTCTACATGATGAGGTTTGACCTATTTGTGTACATACGTTATAGCTTTTCATTGGAGTTTGTGATCTTCCTTGGCTGACACAGAAGAATCTTATATTTTAGAGATGATATAAAATGATGTAATAGATGCTTAGGAAAGTAGTTAAGAAGTTGATCATTAGTTCACAAGTTCAATAGTTTGAATTCTTTGTGAAGGAGCTTCAAAACCATAACTTGTGCATATTTTGTAAGTCTCTAATTAGGCCAATGAGCCCTAATTACAAGCCCACATGTTGCCAGCCAATTTGTATTTGGATTATTTGATATACTAGATGACTAAATCTACATTTGATTTATATCTTTGAGTTGTTTCCATTATATTTACTCTAGCTGCACAACCTGGATAGTTCACTTTGTGGACCCTCCTAACTGTGACTGCACCAAGTGGTATAAGAGGGAACGTTTAAATCTTTGGAAGTGAATTGAGCAAAGTTGGTGAAGGAATTATGTAAGATCTTTTTGTGAATAGATCATCGAATCTAAGTCAGGTTACTTGTGTTGTCAACCAATCGCCGATTGTGAGGCTATTGTCACCTTGTAGCTCGATTGCCGAACTTGAGGCAGTTTACACTTGATCCTAGGAAGAGATGCCTCCAAGGAGAATCCCTGTTGTTGGAACAATGTCTGGTAGAATGCATGAGATGATGGAGATGATGAAAACCATGTGAGTTCACTTCGATGTCGTTGAAGAAGATTAGAGAAGAGGACTTACACCTAGACCTAATGTTGAAAGTGATGATGATGAATAATTTCAATACGCTGATCAAAATGGTGAAACCCTAGGAGATGATGAAGAAGAAGGATTAGATCAAGTCAAGATGTTGTGAGCTATTTCAAAGATTGGAAAAAGACCTAGAGTTGATGTACCGAACTATACTGGCAATTTGAATCCTGAAGAGTCAAAGTACTAGGATTTGATGAATTGAAGAACATGTATGAGGAAGATCTTGATTTTGCACAACCTTCGAAAGCATGTAAGGAACCTGTTGTGATAGATAGGAGTAAGTGGTTGGACTATTTCATTCAAGAAGATATGTTGCTCAGAGGAAATCAGTTATGCATATCTAAGATTTCAATGAGAGACAATTTGATAAAGGAGAAGCATAGTGGTGGATTGGTAGGACATTTTGGGATATATAAGATAGTGGCCTTGGTAAGTGAGAACTACTTTTGGCCTCAGATACATAAGGATGTTAGGAAATTATAGCAGCGTTGTAGAGTTTGTTAAGTGGCGAAAGGGAGTAGTTAGAATACTGGATTGTATAAATCTTTGACAGTACTGGAGAGACCTTGGGAAGACATAAGTATGGATTTTGTAATGGGATCACCAAAGACAACAAGAGGAAATGATTCAATATTTGTAGTGGTGGATAGATTTTCAAAGATGACTGATTTCATACCTTGTAAGAAGATAATTGATTCAGTGCATGTAGCTGACCTATTTTTTAAGGAGATTGTGAGATTGAATGGATTACCTAAGAGCATAATTTTAGACAGAGATACAAGGTTTCTTGGATTTTTTTTAAGACACTTTGGAACAAGATGAAGATAGATTTGAAGTTCAGTTCAACATTTCACTCATAGACTGATGGACAGACAGAGGTAGTGTATAGGAGTTTGGGAAACTTTTTGAGATGTTTGGTTGGAGAGAAGGCAAGAAGTTGGGGTTTGATTCTTTCACAAGAAGAGTTTGCATACAATAATTTAGTGAATAGGAGTACCAGAAGAACACCTTTTGTCATTGTTACTAGAGTAAATCCTAGAGGAATAACAGAGTTGAGAGACATCAGTATGGCAGAAAAGAGAAGTGAAGAAGAAAAAGAATTTGTAGGACACATGGAGACAGTGCATGATCAGGTTAAGAAGCTTTTGGAAGAGATGAACAACAAGTTTAAGGAGAAGGCAAATGAAAAGAGAAGACATAAAGAATTTGCAGTTGGAGATGAAGTGATGGTGTACTTAAGAAAAGAAAGATTTCCAACTGGGACTTATTACAAGTCGAAGATGAAGAAGTTTGGACCTTGCAGGATACTCTGGAAAGTTTGATTCAAGAAATGCATATGAAGTAGAGTTACCAAAGACATTGAGTATATCACCTATTTTCAACATTGCAGACCTATATCAGTATCATGAATCACAATTTAGTGATAGCATTGAAGAAGACTTGAAGAAGCAGTTACCACAACAAGCACCAGAGAAGATTGAAGACATTTTGGATAGCAGAGTTGGACATAGCACCAGAAGAAGATAGTACAAAGAATATCTTGTGAAGGGGAAAGGTAGACTGGAAGAGGATTCATCATGGATTTCCCAGGCTTAGGTAGACCGTCTTTGTTTTCCTCTAGCCCCAACAAAGTGAGGGACTTACTTTTTCAATAACCCCAGATGTCTCTAATGCAGAAGCATCCCTAGTTCAAGAGAAATATCACATCAACCAAAAACATTTACATTTCAATTTGTTTGCATTTAAATTTGTTTCATTTTCCAGTTTAGTTTAGGAAGTTTAGTTAGTAGTAGTTTATGTATTTTGGTATGCAATCTAACACAGTTGCATTTTAGACCTTGTGGAAACGGACTTAGCATCTAGATACATTCAAGCACATCATATCCAAAACTTACATCCTTTGGATCAATTACTAGAAAGTTATCGCTACCAAAAGATTGACTATTTTCTAATAATAGAGCATCCTGATAGTCTCAGATAATCAGCTAAAAGAGAAGACTTGTGGAGCATTTCACAACTTACAAAGCTAAATTACACATTATTCAATGTTGTTTGGTTCATGGCCAACTTTTTCTGAGATCCACACACATTCCATTCATTTGCAGAGGAGTTCTCATAATTAGGTCTAACCTATCTGTGTACACACGTTACAACTATTCATTGGAGTTTGTGATCTTCCTTGGCTGATGCGGAGGATTATTATGTTCTGAAGATGATATAAAATGACATAATAGATGCTTAGGAAAGTAGTTAGGAAGTTGATCATTAGTTTACAAGTTCAATAGTTTGAATTCCTTGTGAAGGAGCTTTAAAGCCATAACTTGTACATATTCTATAATTTTGTAATCAAGCTTGTGAGCCCTAATTGTAAGCCCACATGTTGCTAACCAATTTGTATTTGGAATCTTTGATATACTGGATGACTGAATCTGTATTTGTTTTATATCTTTGAGTTGTTTCCGTTGTGTTTACTCTAGCTGCACAACCTAGACAGTTCACTTTGTGGACCCTCCTAACCATGACTATACTAGATTTCTACACACCATTGGTCCTCATTTTCTTGGGATGGTTTTTTTTTCTCTTTCCCTTTCCCTGTTATACCTATATTGTATTATCCACATAGTATTTCTAGATGCTACATATTTCAACTCTCTTCCATACATTTAGATCGTATGGTTGTACGAGGAAAAACATAAAAGTAATATAACATAACATAGCGATAAATGTGGGTAAAACCCATTCAAGAGAAAAACCCTACACTCTAAAGTAACTAAATGTATTTTTTGTTGATCTATATAGTTAGAATACACTTTTAGAGTGTAAGCCATTCCAAGAATATTACCAAGAAGATATGTTGAGAAATTTTGGTAGCATAGCAGTATTAACAAAACTCACTATCAAACCTCCATGTCAAGCACCCAATAAATAAGAGAATACATGAAACCATCAAATGGTAACTAGAAAACTATGAGTTAAAACCACTCGAAACATGTGACACCCAAATGTCTAGTCAAAATCAAATTCCCAAATCCCAAGATGAGTCCACACATAAAAAATAACATATTCATATTATAGCCTCTATAACACACCACTAATTTTTTAAAAAATTGGACCCTTTCTTCACTAATCCCAATTTTAATTTTCATTTTGGTTTTCACATTCTGGCCCAAGCTATTTTTTGGTATCCTCATTCTTATCATGTTTGAATAAAAGTCATTTTTACCTTTTTAGAGTTTAGAAGGTTCTATATAAATATAAAACTCATCTAGTTTAGTGTTTGAGTATTCATTGATACATTGGGAGATGTACAATTAAGATTAGTTAAAATCTCCTTAGTTTTTAGACTAGGGTTAGTTAGTTCTCATGAGAATTTTGGTCTTGGATAAGGTTTTTAACAAGTTTCCAACTCTAGTTCAGAGTCTGATCTCCAACGTGTAACTCAATTAGGCCATTCCTTTCAAAATTCTAGGAGTTTGCAAATTCTAGTTTGGATTATAAACCCTAAGACTTTTAGAATTCAATATTTCAGCCCCAGTTCCTAATTTGATTAAAAGATAAGATTTTCAAAACTTCATATCCTAAGATCCTTCTACTTCAGACCTTGAATGCAGATTCATAAGGAATATCAAAATATTGTCAAAAATCTAAGATGCTTAAGTGGTTGAACCATTAATGCCTCACGTGTGAAGTGTTTAACACCATGTCACTTCTAAAGTTGTTTCCTCATTTGACTATTCCTTTTGCATCATTGTGAGAATTTGAAACATTTTGGATCATTTGATCTTCTATGGTGGTTTATATTTCAAATTAGGGAGATTTTTTGGCATGTGGTAGAAATTGACATTTTTCTCCTAACCTTTTTCTCGGTTCCACCCCTTTGCTCATCTTTTATATTTCTTTCATTTCTACAATTAGGATTTTTGCATTAGTTAAATTTTAAAATCCCTAATCTAGGATTATATGTTCAAATGCATTTCCTCAAGTAAACTTTTGTAATTTTCAAAGCTTAATAAATTGAACTTTAATTATGGAATCATGCATATTAAATGTCTCAATGTGGTTATAGTTTGCCCTAGTCATAGTCTATCTTTATATTTTCCCATAAATTCTCTTCAGATTAAATTTTTAAAGGCATATTTGTAGTATTGATCTTGAAACTATAGGTTATATATGAGAGATTTTCATCGAATCAATGTTTTTCATGGCATGTAAATGCATATTGTTCCATTCAGGGTTTGAACCCAAAAAATTAAAAGACTTGGATAAAGATTTTAAAATATGTGAATCTTCGTTGAGTGAAATTTTAGTGTCAGAGTTATCCTTTAAAAATAGTACCATCAAACTTTGGAACATCAAACCTCATAGTTGAAATATGCAATTCAAAGGTTGAACCATGAATTGTGCACAAATTAGACTCCAAACTCTTTTACTAAAAATTTACTAAATATTTTCATGAATCTAAACTCTAAAGTTATGTCTTCTTAGAATTTTGACTCAAAAATTCCAATTACAAAATTATCCTTATGAACCCTAAAATCCATAATTGTGAGGACTTATAACTCTAAATTCATTTGAACTAGAGCCTCGAAATAAAACTAAAAATGGAGACAAACACTATAAAGTGCAAGTTTTCTCTAAAACTCCGAACTCTGAGATCTTATTCACTTAACAAATTTGTATCTTAGGGTTCAAACTTCAATTGTTGTGAGTCTCAAATAATTGAAGCAAACCATGAGATTATTCCTTTTAGCTATGGGATGTCACACCCCAAGCTCTCTTTACTTGGATTTCGAAGTGATATTTTTAAACTATGAAAATTAGGGTTGGGATTTTGAACCCTAATCCCTTTTGGAAAAGAAATCATTTCCATCCCATTCTAAACCTACAACCTTGTAAATCAAGCTTGAAACCCTAAATTTTGTGCTTATAAAATTTCTTGTTCACACTGGATCTCCTACATTTGGAGCTATGAAGCTCAAAATCCTTCAAAATTGGATGATTATGACATGGAAAATCAAAGTAAAACTTTTAAATCTTTTTAATAATCAAATTTTAAGTTCAAAAATCTATAGAGGGAATTTAATTTTAAACATGTAAAGCCCAAAATCCTTAAAAATTAGATCAGTTTGACATGAAAACTCAGTAAAACTTTGAAATATTTTCACTTGACTTAAGTAGTTATTGATTTTAGTTTGAGGAAGATTTCCCGTTCACTCCGATTTAATTAATATACTAAGGTGTCCTTCTTTGTCCTTAATGATTTATATGGATGATGCCACAGATGTTGTTCTTGTAGATATGTTAGGTTATAGATGTAGTAGTTCAATTGTAATGGCTTGAACCATAAACATGAACTATATGTACCATTAATATCAAACACTACATATTATTTAGTTTTAGACTTTTTAAAATAATGTAAACTAAACTTGTTTAGAAAAAATAGTGAAGTTTTTAATCATAATATGTGAACATTTAATCCTAACAACCTAGTTGGGTTGTTACAATCCATATCAAATGATTCCATGCTTAGTCTATGGAATATCCCAATCAAAAAAATAATAAAAAAGCAAAAATAAAAAAGTAATGAGAAATACTAGGGCACCTTGGACAAGTACCATGGTAAAAACTTGCTCATAGGCATGATGTGTATGGGCCAGATTCTATTATCCTTCAAGTCCTCTCCATAGCATCACATAAATCTTCCTATCACCTAATAAATATTTACCATTCACCTACTACTCTTCCATCAATTTGTATCAATTCAATTCATACCCTTGATCTTGTCCCACACTAGAGGAAATGGAATGTGCCTTGCTTTGGAAAAGCCTTATGGCACTATCCTTTTGTTTATTTAGCATCCTAGATGAGTCTCCTTCTGAGTGCTAAGCTTCATGCACTTGCAAGTCCATTGGTATCATACCTAAATGTTCTACACTTGAAACATTGAACCTAAAATGCTCCAGCAAAATCCTCATTGTAACCTCAATAACATGCATCCATAAAATCATTTTCCATCATAAAGATCATTGTCTCACTTTTTTCCTTTGTGGGATAGATCATTCTCCAAATCAGGCATCATCCATCTAATCCTTTGCCTTCATGGGATATATTGTTCCTCACATACGACATCATTATTTTCACCATCCCCATTTTGAAACTTTGGAAAAAAGTAACACTCTTGTATATTGGTTGACTGTTGCCTTTTGATCTTTGTTTATCTCTTTGTCCGACACTATACCTCCTTAAGGTCACCACGATCCATTATATTATGGTGCATCTTGAATGGTGTATATTGGGGCATTGTCTTATCTTTTCACGTGTCATGTTTTCTTTGTTGTCCCATTGTAGTACCCACCAAGGTCATCAAATGCCTTGCAATGCGCAAGGGCATCCTTCTACCTATTTGTTGTCTTATCAAAATACCCACAAAGGTTGTTAAATGCCTTGTCATATGTCGAGACTTACTTTTGTGCATTGTTTACAAGTCAATCCTACACATGAGATACATCATCACCTTGGTCATTATACCTTAGTGCATTACATCTCACGCTATATCCAAGTAAGTGCTCACTACATTTTAGAATAATATATGTATTCAAGATGAAACCTTGATCACCAGTCTATCCATTGCCCATTATGATTCACTTATCCATAATCTTCCATTTACTCGTCCATTCTTCCTTTACCTTGATTAATCATGGTTTAAAATGTGTAAATAATTAGTTGGTTGATTATTTGGTTAGTTTGCTATGTGAATTAACATCAACGCATCATCATTTTCCTCGATCTAAAACTATCATTTTTTATGTATCATTCATCATTTTTCTAACACAATTATACCATGAACAAAAATATTAAGCATTCATTACATCATCCATTTACAATTACAACCAATACACATACATCTATCATTGCATCCACGTATCATTTAATCATGCATACCATTATCACACCAATCATGTAAAAACCATGAATAACTACATCATGACCATCATCCAATCATCTCATCCATCCATGTATCATCATATCAAAATCATGCATCACATATTTATCATCTCATATAACCATCTAATCTATACCATATACCATGTCAATTTACATCATCACATCATGAGAATCAAATCAAGTATGTACATTATCTATTTCACATTATGTGAAATAAAAAATGAATCCATAACCATCACATCATATATCAAGTAACCTATCACATATGCATCATTATTATCTAAATCAAAATATAAAAATCATGTACATCAACATAATCAATAACCCATCACATATGCATATACATCAATATAGGAATCATATATCAAATCATCCATCACACGTGCATCCATAAATTATAACATCAAATACCATAAATCATAGGACCATATCCATATACAAGCATCATATCATGATGTATACATCATCAATATCAAACTCAAATTCATGTGTTATAACTATCATCTTGAATCATATATCATCATAAAAAAATTGGGTACAATGAGCTCTTAGAGCATATATCAAATATCATAAATATGCATCATAAAAAATGATACATTATATGTGTACATGATAAAAAATACATCATAACGGAGCTAGGCTTGGCTCACACTATCCTCATGTGACCCTAAAGATGCCCTTGGCCCTCCAAGAGGTTGTGGAGTAGGTGGCTACATACCCACTGATACTAATCTACCTGATCAGCCTGATCTAGCTGACATGCTCTATGTATGCTATGCGAAGGAAGGAGTCCTCTGATCTATCGACACTGTCTACTCATAGAGAGACTGATAATACATAACCTCCCTTTTATCTCATGTTAACTCTCCTATTTCCCTACACACATCATCCACCAAATGGCTCAAACTCACTTGACTTTGTCCCTCCACCTACAAACCCTACATATTAGGGGCATCAACATCCATCACCTCCCACACCTCTCCATATCCATACCCTCCTAGAGCTACTCCCTATGTTGGTGGCTATGCTACTAGCACAAGGTCCTCCCTATCCCTAATCATCACCTCCCTCATGTGGTATCTACTAAGGAGCCTATTGCGGTGGTACCTGTGATCTTGGTTGTACTAGTGGTGTTGACACCCTCTATCTCTACCCTTTCCTGGCTTACTAGTGGCATCTCTTGTGAACCAACACCGCCTCCTTCCTAATCATCAATCATAGGGGCCTCCTCACATCCCACTAAGCCCTATAGTCCCTGGTGACTCCTACATCTACCACATCTAGCCTCAAATCCCATGGCACCCGTACAAGGTATTGTGCTGGGCGAGAACAGTTTGCGACAGGTATTGTACGATGTAATGGTAAACCATATGGAAGTGGGGCACTCGCCCGCGCGGATCATGGTCTCGCCATCGCTGGATTTTCTGCCAGAGGATTTGTGGCTGTGGGACGTGTCTATCAACAGGACGCTGGTTGCTACGTGCAGGGACTCGGAGCACAGGGAGTTTCGGCGGAGGTTGGGTTGCAGAGGAGTGGAAGTGGGGAAGTTGGAGGCGCTCATGGAGTACTGTTGGGGCAACCTTGGCTTTACGTCTGTGGTCTGGGAATGCAGCGGTGGAGAAAGTAAGCTGATTTCCACGCTTTTGTCTGCCCGGGACCCTCCCTCCGTCGAGGAGGCCAATTCCTCCTCGTGTATTTAATATTAGGATGGGTCCATGGAGGCGGCTTCATGGTCTATTTTATGAGAAGGAGAAGTTTTATGAATTGAAACCCTGTGGTTGAAAATAGAAGCTTCTACTTTTTGGTCAATTGGAATCTTGTCTTTGAAAATAGGAGCCTCTATTTTTTGGTACATTGGAATCTTATCTTTATAAATAGGAGCCCCTACTTTTTCCTAGATTGGAATCTTGTTTTCGCCTACCATCTATTGTGTTCACTAGAGTTGCAACCCTGTTTTGTTGGTGTTCACTAAAGTTGCACACATATAAGGTGTGGATTTCATCCAAAAAACTTCTAGTGTATTCCACATCTCTTGAAGTGCATGTACATTGTCCTTTTAATATATTTGACAAGAAATTTTAATAACTTTAGGAAACTTCATTTTTTATTGACTCAAGATAGTTTGAATCTAATTAGATTTGGATTTTCCAAGATTGTAAGTATTAATTATGTTTTGGTCATCATGTAGGTATGAAAGAACCGTTTTGACCAACATTCTTGGAGGAAATAGTGTGTTTACATTAGAAAGCGAAGCAATGAAATTTATGTGGACATCAAAAATACAATACCAATCTTATTCTTATTTGATTAGTAAATTATTTGCTTATGGGCCTAAATTGGATGGTTGTATGGTTGTATTTAAGCATTTTTTCCTATAAAAAAGAATCAAAATTTTAGGAATATTGTATCACATAAAAGTGGAGATTTTGGACAAGCCATCAATATTTATATAAGATTATTCTAATAAATATATTTAGTTTATATAATATTATTTATAACAAAATATGTTTTAATGTCCGAAGGGTAGGTTTGAATGAGCAAACATGATTTAAAAAATTACTTGACAAGTAGGGTCAACCATCACATTTAGGTCCTTAAGCCCTCTTGGTTACTCTTTTTAACTAACCAAATAAGAATATAACAATTTGGGCTGAAGTTATAAGTAATAACTTACCACTTGTAGCATTAAATAATTTTGATGTAAACAACAATGAATGCTTCTAGTGGAGAACTTAACCATTTTTTTGGAATAGTTACCATGCAACCCTCATTACAAGATTTAAAGACAACCATCAATTGAAGGGCTAAGTGATTTTTCCTAGCATTTATATGACTATAGAGATGACTCCCTAAAAACAAGTGTTAAAAAAAACATGAATACAAGAATCATGTAATGGAATAAAACAACTTTGCAAGTAATCAAACAATAGAATCGACAATAAAAAAATTTCAAACAATATCAATGGCAATAAAACTTTGAAAAGTAAACACAATGAGATTGTTTAAAGCTAAGATGCTAAAGCCTACTTATTTGAAGAAAAGATTTTAACTTGAAATGTACAAGTTGAGTTTTACTTTCTTTGCCAATGAACTTTCCTAATCTTACCCAAAGAATTAATAAGGTTGTAAAATTAAATACTTTACATCAAAAGTTTTATATGAAATACCAAAATTTGAATAACAATAATTAGTCAACATTTCTTGATTAATTTTTATTTCAAACCTATGAAACACTATGCTCATGGTCGACCTTTGGTTAGCTACCTCGCTAGTGTAAGTCAGTACAAATTTAGCCATATTAATGGCTTCCACAACTCAATATTATCCATTAAGGCTTGGATCAATGAATTCTTCTATTCTAGTGAATTTCACTAGTGATTTGGTAGTATCGTGAGGCAGAGATGAGTTGTTTTTGGTTATTCTAGTGAAGATTTGAAAGATTACTTTTCTAAAAGTAAATACACCCCTTTTGAGTATCAGGTATCCCATAGTAGAAGAATAGTTGTTACATATTTAGTTCTCTTATCTTAAAATCAAACTGAAGAAATAAAGATGCCCATTAATCTTGATGAAATGCAATACAACTCCAGTCACTACCAAAGATTGCATAGATGATTTATGAGAAATTATTAATTATGGTTTTGTAAAAGTTGGAGTTTTATTATTGATTATAATATTTCGATTAACACATTTAAATTGGGATTGCAACAAGTTTATCTAATTACTGATTATTGTATTTCCTTATTGTTGAGGGACATAATCAAAATCAAATGCTTGATCACAACTATTTTACATATGCTTGAGCACTAAGAATAGAGTCTACAAAAAAAACCATTTCAACTAAATGTACTGTTGCAATAACCCTAAAACGTATCCTTCATCACTTTCATATCTAAGGCATAAGCTAAATAATACATTATTTTTTTATTATAAAGCATGGTTATTCCTAGAATTGTTAACTTCAATTTTTAAACTAGTTTTCAAAATGAAGCATGGAGATTGTTTAAATGTTAATACATCTAATTTAAGAACATAGTGTGTCTTTTCAAATAAAAAGGTTTCTCCAAAAATATGTTGGGATGAAATTTTTTTGAAAATATTTAAGCTATGAATGCTAGATAGAGGAACCATGTGAGAATAGATGTGTAAGACTTGAGAGAAAAAAATATTTTATATTTGGTTTCCTCCTACTTATACGTATTTGTCTTTATTATTAGTTTTGTTTTATTATATTAAATTAACCCAAAAAAATATAGATTATATGTAGATGTTCAAGACAACATGCTTACAAACCATTAATACAAGGAGAAAGTCTAAAAGAGGATATATATCTAACCAACAAAGACAATACAATCAATAGACAAAAAATAAACCCCTAAGCCTACAACACCACCAATTCTTGTACAACTAAAGAAGTGATGCTTAGAATCAAATTAATAACTTTAAAATATATATAAAATGTATCATTCAATATAGTCAATCAATTTTATCAAATTAGATTGATCATGTTTATATAAATCATATCAATCAATATTCCTTTTATCTCACTTTATCTTCAAATTCTTAACAATTTTCTTGTTATAATTAACAAAAGTGAAAAAACTTAGTTTAAAATGTTGATTTCAATGTCCCACTTATGCCAAAAAGCAAGACACACTATTGTGGGATTGCCCATTACTACTTGTGAAGAAATTTAAAATAAAAATATTTGGCCATAAATAATAGTACGACACTTTGGCATGGTTGTGTATAATGTATAATAAACATGGTTGCATTTGGCTTAATATTTTTTTGGAAGAAATTATCTAAGGGAAAAGGTAAGACGTGCTTTTCATAAAAAGAAGGGAAGTGGCCATGTGGCCATGTTTAAACTTATTAGCATGTCATATTAAAAAATAAAAAAATGTAAAAGGAACATGTGAATATGAGCACCCATGCAGACTATTCACCTTATTATATGAGGACATGAAGGGTGACGTGTAGGAATGGCAAGCCCTCGCCAAAATAAACTAGGACTTGCAACTTCAGGGGTGCAAGAGATTCACCAATAGAAAGTTCAAGGGAACATTAAGAAGATTGGGAGGAATTGAAGGAACAGGAGGAATTAATGTGATGAATGCCTAAAATACTTGTAAATTGTAAAAGACATTTGCAGTGAGTTCATCTCCAGATGAAGAAATTTCTCTAATAATTATCGAAAAAGGCATTTTTGTGTTATTAAAAGAAATAAATATTTTATTTTTACTATTTTCAATTTTTTTTTAATTAATTTTTTTTTAAGTATATTGACATTCACTAAAGAAGCTCAAAATATGGGTTCTTTTCTTTTTTGGGGGTGTGAACTAATGGAGCTCATATAATAAGGCATGGATTCAGTTAATGTCTAGAATCCATGCTTGGGAAGATGGAGTACGGGGGAAAGCATGTGAAAACATAATCTGCCACATGTTTAGTGCTCTGTGTCATGTTGCAACCATGCATATGACACAGAATTCCAAGTGCGATATCAACCCCTTAACTATTACATATACCCTTCCATTTTCTTACAGCATATGCAGTAACATTTGTGCATAAATCTTTGTGCTTGGAGTAGTAAATTGTAATTATTTTTTGTGAAACATAAAATGCTAGAAGTTGCCATGGGAGACATAATTCCTAATGTGGAGGCAGAGTCCACTCATGGCCACATTACACTCTATGACTACATTGGGGATAGTTGGACCATTATCTTCTCACATCCTCGTCAGTTCTCAAAACTCTTCAATATATAATTTTGTTTCTATGTTTTTATTTTATTTATGTCTTCATTATTTTTCTAGGTCAACTGATTTACAACAGTATGTAGTACCAACTACATTGGTGAATTTGATGGGCATGGAGTGAAGCTTTTGGGCTTGTCCTTTGATGAGGTGGATTCACATAGAGCATGGTTGCCCAATGTTGAAGCATGTTCCCCTAGAAGTAAGATTACATACCCAATATTGGTTTATCCCATTGGAGAGATTAAGGTGAAGCATAATATGTTGGTCATTTCTTTCCTTGTTGGTATAGCTCTTGTGATATTCCTCCATACTATCAGGCAAGATTTGAACCGTCATGAAGAGTTGGATAAGGAAGCTCAAGCCCAAATGAATGAAGAAATTTCTAAATGGAAGTGTGTGTGGGTGATATTTTCCAAGCTCCTTCTCATTCACAACTCCTCTTTATTATGGTGGGGTTTGATGGACTGCAAATATTGGGTATGGTTGTAGTGGATATTTTATTTGCTACCTTTGGTTTTATGTCTCTGGCATCTCGAGGAGCTCTCATTACTAGCATGCTATTTTTTTATCTTGTGCTCTCAATTGTTGTGGTCTATGTTGCTGTGAGGATGTGGAGAACCTTGAGAGGAGGAGATCACAGGGCCTGGAAATCAATTTATTTGCATGTTGCATGCTTCTTTCCTGGGATTGTTTTGCTGAAATTCTTAGAGTAATGGGGTTTCAATTTTTCTATGCTTAATGAATTGCAGCAAACAAATTTTAATTTGTGTGCTAGAAAAATAAAGAATTGATGCAAATACCTTAAAAAAAATTTCCTTCATGGCCTTGGATCAATTCTTGAAAGGTGACTCTTTTATTTTCTATTCACACTCCCCTTCAGCTCACTTCAAATATTGTAATTTGATGTGCTCGCCTGCATAATTTTCTTTCTGTTATGGAGTAAAATGTGAAAGCTAGCATTTTACATCTAGTTTAGCACTCAGGTGGACCTAAAACATGTAATTCATGATTTCGATGCAAAAAAAATTAGAAAATAACTATAAGGTGGGGCTATAAAGACTTGAAGTGCCTTATCCTGAAAGTTGTAGGGTTAAAGGACTAGGGTGCCCAAGCTCCCTAGGCCCTCCTTTAGCTTGAACCTAAATTGATGGTATGTTAGCTTTAAGCATCTCAAATGGTTTCTCGTGTCGGCCTCATTTGGTTTAATTCTCTAAAAATCAACAAGAATGCATATATAAGCAAGTTAATTTATTCATTTGAACATCTCTAAGTTCTCTAAGCAATCTAGGCTCTCTTGCACTTTTTATTCTTCTATCTCATGCTCTCTATTCTTCTATAAAGCTCTCTATGGTGTATTATTACTATTGCACTAACTTCTTACAGGTCTTGTGAAGATCTTTCTACTTGTATGGGCTACACCAACTTCTTGAGTCAAGTTGTTACACATGTATATGCTAGAAATTGGAATGCAAACAAGAACAAAAGAGACCCTAATCCAATGTCTGCATAACTCAAGAAATAATCTCAATAACAAATAACCAAATCTAAAAGAAAACAATAACACAAGAACTTACCACACTACGATATTTATTCCTTGGTGTATTGATATGTGGATTGCTCTAAACATAGCATAACCATGATTGTAAGTGGATGGATGATAGTGTTGAAGCAAGGTAGATAACTGAGAGGGGGGATGAATTAGTTGTCTCAAAATTTCTTTAATTTTGTTATCTCAATATTCAGTGTTATATCAAAACATGAAAGCATATATAATCATAAGAATAGAAATAAAATCAACACACATAACACGAGAATTTTTACATGGAAACCCTATTAAGGGAAAAACCACGGGGTGACTAACCCAAGATTGTATTCTCTGTTTAAAGAATAAAGGAGTACAAAATGGCACTTGCCAATTAGGGCTCATTGCATGAGAACACTAGTCACAAGAGGCACACTGACTGAAAGAGAATCACTGTCTACAAATCTTACAAAAGATAATCAAGTGTTTAAACTGATGAGAAGCATCTACAAATGCAAGAGTTCAGTTCTGGTTAGGCACAATATACTGATCTAACACACTTCATTCTCCTCTGTTCAATGTTGTTATTTAGTTACATACTGGACTTGAATTGTTGTTCTCACACTTATCCCTGCTTTTCTTCACACCTTATTTCTTCACATCATCAACCCACCCTTTTACATTCTAGAATCCATTTGGTATATATATATATATCCGCATCAAGGATTTTCATCAACTTTCTAGTCAGCAACAAGAACACTCAAGGTATTTGCAAGTTATTGATCTGTCAGCTGAATCCATGCTTGATTTGTGATGCGTATCAAAATCTTAAGCATAGAAGTCATTAATCATGTCGGCCAACAATGTATAATCCCACAAATTGCTTTATCAACACCTTTTACTCATCCAGATTGAAGTCTGATACTCTGTCAATCAGTTCTTCCTCTGTCTGCTATGCGTGACTAGAACCCAACACTCAAATGCTCATATCTTTTTCATGCTTTATCACCGGAGGATAAATCTCTAGAGTATAATAGTAATGATACCCCTCTTGACTTGTCCAATTCCACAACTTACTGAGTTACACCATCTGAGAGATCCGGACCTAATTGTTGGACCTTGTTACATACTCTATTCTTGTTCACTGGACCAAAATGATCTTCAATCTGACTTTCGGTATAGGCATACTATGTACTACGGATTTGTGGGAAAGACTTTGTTGCCATCAATGACAACACTTGTGAAGCCACACAGTGTCTCTTGCAAATAGATAGCTCAATGGATATGAGGTGCTTCAACGAATTCTCAAAGTGCTAGAAGATATGGATGCCAATGCTAAAAAAACGTGAAGGATTTGTGAAGAGGTGAATGGGCATATTTATAGCTCTTGGGGAAGATCGAACAATGATGGAGGAAATTCCATGAAATCGATGGATGAGATAAATTGAGAAGACATGAAGGAATGTGCACATGACAAGTGTACATGCAAAAAGTTGTTTCATTGAGTTAATTACTTAAATGTTGACTAAAGATAGGATTGATTTTCATAGAAATAGAATGCTTTTTCTATTTTATGAATTGATTGATGAAAACAATGATTAACTCCACTTTTGATTTTCCTTTTGACATGCAAAGGATTTAATTAAATAATAAATTATTTAATATGTGTGTATGGAAGATTTTTAGCAAAAAAAAGATAAATTTCAAAGTTGAGAAGATAATTAGAAATTAAATAAATAAATTTATTTAATTTTTTGTGCATGATGGAAGAAAATAGGAAATATATAAAATATTGAATTTGTTTATTTAAAAAAATATTCAAAAAGTCAAAAATTAAATAAATTTGAACAATTTATTTAATTTTAGAAAAATAATTGGTCAATTGTTTGTGGATAAGAGGAATTATGATATTGAATTAATTAAATAATTTATTTATTTAATCAATGGGAGAATACAAGAATAAAGGTGGTGACTTGATGAAATTAATTAAATAAATAGGATTTATTCAATTAATATTGGATTAAAGTGAATTAGAAGAAATTGATGAAATTAATTAAATATTTGATGTACGCAAGGTGATTAACGCCATAGTAAATTTTGAGTGTCTACGTTTTTCCCCTCTTTGAGACAATGCACTTCACAACGTTGTTTCATAGAAAATATTGATCATGTGTGATTGACACGTGTGCCCTAGTGTAACTGGTGATAGGATGTAGGATGCCCCCTCAAGAGGAAAACTAGGGAAATGGAATAAGGACTGGCTGGACTCGCGACTAGAAGAAAGAGTTGTAGACACGATAGAAAGAGGCTCAACAAGATGAGATTGGGAGGTGGAAGCTAACATGATGAAGAATGATGGTTGAAATGAAGAAAACTAGCTCATGGGAGGGAAGAAATAAGGTTGGGAGGCTATAAGTAGGGCCCATGGTTACTATCAAGTCATTTGCATCTTGAGAGTTTCAGAATCTTGTCTTCTAGTGCATTAGATAGTTCAGAGCTTAGAATGGACGATATTGTAGATATTGTAGATATGGTTGCATGTAGTAGGTCAAGACACATGGTAGGCCAGTAGGAGCACCATGAGCTGTAAGTACCCCTAACTAAGTCATTAATTGCATTTATGAAGGTCATTTATGAGGGTAGTTTGTAGTTGCAACCAAAACCAGTCCCTAGGGTAAAGTTGTGCCTATGGAAAAAATTGTAATGCTTTTGCAAAAAGAGGTCACTTATGGCATGTGTAATGGCTCCTTTGGCTCCTACGCTTTTGGCTATTTTTAGAAATTGTAGAAAATGTTGACATTTGGCATATAAAAATGTGCTTTTATTTAGCAGAGTGGTGCATCTGGTAAAAGGGGTCGCTTATGGTTGATAGAGTTGCACCTTTGGCAAAAATAGTTTGCTTTTTGCTAGGTTTAGGGCTTGTAGGTACTTAGCATTTTAGGGTCACTTTTGATATGTAGAAATGCATCTATGGTTGACAGAGCTACGCTTATGGCTAAAATTGTGGTGATTTTAGCTAGAAGAAGTGTGCATCTACTTCTTAGGGCTGCTTTTGGCTCTAAATGCAAAAAGTTAGGGATTTCTCAAAAATTGACAAGTGAAACTCAATGGATGCAGGTTGTTCTTCGCTTGCTAATGTCAAGTGAGCAACACCTGGAGACATTGGCATTAGTAGAAGACTTAGACGAGGATGAGGATGTGTTTTTGGAGGTGATGGGCCTTTCGTACATGGATCACATGACTCTTATGTGAGCATACCAAGCGATGATGACAACATTAGTGGAGAGATGGAACAGTGAGCATAACTCATTTCATCTACTGACGAGTGAGATTACGATCAACCTAGAGGACATCTAGGGGATCCTTAGGATCCCTATCTAAGAAGACCATGTTGACTATGATACTAACATGAGAGAGGATGCATTGACCAGATTATGGATGACATGTGACCTTAGCATCGAGGATCATGAGATTGGTGTGAGACACATGTGGTGCTTGTGTGATCAAATTCAACTAGTGGTCACTAGATTGATTGGTTGGGTCTTAGTACTTGACAGGCAATCACACAGATTCTCTAATGGTTAGGGCCCTATTTTTGAGGGGATGTTTACACATGGTACTAGATTTGCATGAGGGCCCTATGTGCTAGGATAGTTATATCATGACATGCACCAGGTGATTTAAAGATTTGGCTCTAGTCTAGTATTAGGTGTTACACTATTACTTGTGTGGGCCTCGGAGCATATTGCAGTCACTAGGCTGATCTCCCCATGACAATGACAGATTGGATAGCCTTTTGTTCCCTTGTATGATGGCTCGGTTACGTAGAGGCATCTTAGGAAGCTGACCTATTGAAGGCATACGTTTGATGAGTTGGACACTATGATTTGGCATCTCTGGAGACATTGTGAGATTTGGGAGGATGATGCCGAGTAGTTGACTTATTTCTAGCAAGGTCAGTATTTGTTTGGTTAGAGCATATATGTTATAGATAGGTACTTGCCCAAGTGAGTTCTAAGGTAGATTGGATGACCATAGTCTATTATTTTTGGAGAGGCCATTTTTTCTAGGCCTCAGTGAGATATTCATGATTGGGATGTAGTGGTTGTTGTGGCCACAACTCTAGCTGATTTTGATGGACTGGCACCAGTAGCTTGGGATCTTGTGGGTGAAGGACTAGATCTTATGACTACTCCAGAACATGATGCCTACTGACTATCACATAGGCTATGATTGACCATCCTAGGAGTGGTCAGGGGATAGGACAGACATGTGGGGGATCATGGAGGTGGAGGACTAGAGGAGAGACCTCGTAGGGCTAGATGATAGAGAGTAGTGGTGGTAGTAGAGGTAACATAGTAGGATGTGGGCTGACAAGATGTTTTTGTGAGTCCTAGGCACTAGGATGTAGAGATGGGGGAGGCGGGGTAGTAGGATGCCTTAGTGGTAGAGACCAAGATAGAGAGGCTTCAGAGATTTCTATAGGCTGAGACTCTGAGATAGACACGAGTAGAGATTTGGTTGATCTAATGCAGACAAAAGAGAGACACTACTAGGACAGAGCTAAGACATGCCAGAGTAGTGTCACAAGGATAGATTCCTAACTCAATGGAGCTAGCATGGATCACAACAAAGCATGATGGAGTGCTGGAAATGATGATGAGGGTTGAGTCAGCCCTTCACAGGATGACCTTGTTGAGAGATACTACTCAAGCGATGGTAGGCACAGGCCAACCAATAATGACAATGATAGCAGAGTTGACTTGGGTTCAACATGAGCTGAACCAAGTGATTCATGAGGTAGAGTACTATAGGGGTCTATATCATAGTGCAGTGCCAATAGAACAGAGGCAACCCAATTTTAGATAGAGGAGCAAATTATGGGCCTCCTCCTCCAGGAGATCTGGGGCATTAGTTATGGGACCACCTCAATAGCCTAGACCTACAACACCATAGTAGCCTCTCCTAGCTAAAGGAACCTTCAACATCTGGTGCTAGAGTCAAGACCTCTGAGGGGAGTTCACACAGTTCACATATTTTTGTAGATCTATTGTATTTTTGAGACTGTGATGCCTTCGAACTTATATGTATATTTTTTATGGCTCTTAGTTACCCATTGTATGACACTAATTTATTTTTTATATATATATGATGAGACATGATTATTTGATGACCTATAGGAGATGTATGACGTACATCATGTTGTATAGATGTATATATGCTTATGATTATGTTTTCTATTGATGCTTATGATGTCATGCTTATATATTCTATATGGATGTTTATGATGACATTCTTATAGATGCTAGACTTATATGATGACATTTTGTAGATGTTATGCTTATAATGACATATTGTAGATGTTATGGATGTTTATATGTTTATATGATGACATATGATGCTTATAGATGTTTTGTCTAACATGCATGTTTTTGTAGGATTTCTATGTAGATGAGAGGTAAGAGGATGAAGATGATGTTAGATTAGAGAAATGATGATTAATCAATTTTTATGAAAGCTATTATTTTTATTATGGGATATATGGATAGATAGATGGATGGATTTTTCAATGGTTATGCTTTATAAAAATGTAAAGAACAATCCTTATTTTGATATTGCAATGGATATTATGCACTAGGGTATATAAGACCAAGGTGATGATTTATCCAATGTAGAGGACATTGACTCTGCAAATAAATAGTTTGAACTTATTTCTACTAGACATATTAGAACCTTGTTGGATACATGAATGGAAAATATTCTTAGCGTATAATGATCCTAATACACATAAGGCCTTTACAGAACCTTAGATGCAAAAGATATTGATATGCAAGATGCTAATCCTAACACAAACAAGATAAATATTAGCTGTAGTAGGATAATAAGATCATTCGAGAAACACACCATACAAAAGCAATGACAATCCCCAATCCATATAGTATCGCAACATTCCATGATATAGAAAGATCAAGGTAGTCTTGAGTAAGAACTAGAAAGGGACAAAAGATAAATCAAAAAGAAATTGACCAATTGATAAAACAAACACACAACCATCATATTCTCTTTCCAAAGAGGGTGCTCATGGTAGATTGGGCCTTATTGTAGTAAAGATATATCCATTAAAGGCTTTGGATTAGGATAGATGGATTTAGCAGATGTGGCAAGCAATATGCAGACAAGTGTATTGCTTTAGGAGTAGTCTTTTGCTTTTGATTTAATAAGTACTTGAGCTTTCAAAAGATGCATCGTTCATTTTTTGGTTAAGTTAGTCAAGTCGAGGTGATAGGTGAATATGATGAATTGCGATAAATGGATGAAGTGAAATTTTTGGATTTATTGTGGATTGTGGTAGATGACAATGTTTATGGAAAATGAGTGAAAGTGTGACAATTCCTCTCGAGTCAAAACAAGGATGCATTCCTAGACCTAGTTAAGGAAAAGTGCCCTCATTTAGGTAGAGGTTTTATTATGGAGAATAATGGATGGATGAACTAACTATTAATTCATGGGTCAGTGCAGGATCATGGGGGTCCAAACTAGGCCGCTAAGTGGAAATGAAAATTTAGAAAAACAGAGTTAGGAAAATTGACATAAAAATTAAAATAGGTTATTAACATAATTTGGAAAATATGTAAGAACAAAATTTGTAGAAAATTGAATGTAGTTTCTAGGCTACTAGTTCTTTTTTTGGAAAAAAAGAAAATCTATTTTGCAAAAAATTAAAATTTCAATGCAGTAGTACTAAATTTTCAGGAAAAAGATAAATTGCAGGTGTATGTCTGACCAACCTAAGTACAAGAAAAAAAAATTATTTTTTCTGAAACTTTCGATATAAGTAGAAGACACATGCCCGGATGTGCCACATTTTATTGTAATTTTTTTGCAAGTAAATAATTAGTTATGATTTTTTTATTAGAACATTTCAAAATTATTGAAACGTGTTTGTCTGACCTCCATAACTTGGTCAAAAATTTACGATATTCAAGTTTTTTATCATATGGTATGCGAACAATAGAATGTGATGCATCTTTTAGATTTGAAAAATGTGAAATAGTTTGAAAATTATAGAAGTTTTTCAATCAACCTATCAATCAGGACATTAGTCGTAATGTATATAGAAAATCAATAATAATTATCTATTAAATTCAAAATAAGGCATATCTTATATTGGTGGAAAGCTGACAAATTTTTTAATAAACACTTTTCGTGTCATCAAATTCAGATAAAAAAAGTTGTCAACCACAAGGGCAAAATTTTGTTCATCACATCGCTACTTTTTGGACCCCCATGATCCTGCACAGACTCTGATGCTAATGGATAACAACTGACACTAACAATTTCAAAGTGATGATAGATGGGTATCTGGAAATGCAAAGGTCAATAATTTCATTATAGATGGATGGGGTTTTATTATGGAATGAGATGGAATGAAATGGATGGAGACTTATGAAATGGTGGATGCCGCCTCTGACACATAGCGTCTATTTTCTAGGTTTTCACTATGGTACTTATCCAAGGTGCATGTTTATCAGGTTTTCACCAAAGGATGGATTTTTTTTGTTTTTTCTTAAATTTTTTTTTTTGTATTTTTGTATTTTTTTTTGTATTTTTCTATTAGAGATACTCTAATAATAAAGTGTGGAGCTTCTTAAGATGAACACTGTTGATGGGTGTAGACACCTAAAAATGTCTTTTACCATCAAACCGACTCCTGACATCCCTAAACATACCAATTTCCCTTCTAACCAATTAATTAAATTTTTATTTAATTAATTATCCCTTCATCACCTAATTTTTACATCGTTTTATCCCCAACAATTAAATTAATTCTATTAATTCAATAGTTTAAACCTTAGCCAATCGATTTAATAAATATGCAATAATTATTTGGTAAATTTCTCCCTCCTCACTAAATCCAATTAATTAGCTAAATCATGTTTAACTAATTAATTCAGCCTATTAATTGACCTATCCCTACCCTATGTAATTAAATAGCTATTATTTTATTGCTTACCCTAGCCTACCTCATACTAGCCCTAGGATTAATTAAATACAACCTTATTTAATTAATCTTAATCCTCTCATTAAGATGGTCAAATCCATCTTAACACCCTTCCCCACATCCTCCAAAAAAAATTGGAATATATCCACATAAGTCAATTTTTTATTTAAATAAGTCCAACATCACATTTAATTCACTTACAATCCCTTACCCATGACATGCCTCATTTATCTCCACTTATCCCCAAATAAATTTTTAATTCATTTACCATTCCCCATATGAATTTTTAATTCATACATATTTCATCTCAGCCAACCTCATTTAATTCACCCTTTTCCCAAAAATGAATAAAAGATTCGCATGTATTCCTAGCCCTCCATCCTCCAAGATGAAATCTAGGCCCTCCACATCACTTTCATCCTCCACCATTGATCTTCCAAACCAATCTCCACCCTTTGATAAAAACCTCTCAAAAAAAAATCTATAAATAGAACCTCTCCCAAGCTATTTGGGATCAAATTTTTAAGTAATGTTACCATGTCCAAATGTTTAATGAGCTATTCTCTTGTGAGTTGCAATTAGAGTAAGAGCATTTCACATTTGGATTCATCAATTAGAGTATATCTTAGGAGCTCTTGGATGCTAAGTTCCTCTCCCTTTTGATGAGCTTAGGTTTTCTTATCCAAGTATAAACTCTTCATTTTGTTATGCATTTAGTTTATGTTTTACCTTGGATTTGATTCACCTAATCACATTGGCACGCCCGGTGGGACCCACAAGGTCCATATCTAATCAAATTTTGTGAGTTTTAGTTGGTTGAGACGTGCTTTTGCAGGTACAACATTGTCTACCATGCGCAGTGGCACTATCTTTAGTGAGTATTGGCGCTATTTACTATTCTAGCGCTATTTTGCAGAGTGTTTTTCTCTCTCAACTCTCACTCACAAATCTGTCTAATCTTTAGTCTTCCTATGGTTTTTTAGGGTTATCTGCTCTCTATTTTGCAGGAATCTTGAATAGAAGAAGGGGAGGTCATGCTGAAATTTGCTTAAGGACTAAACATGCACTTTAGCTTTCATTTAGTCTTGGCTTTTCATTTGTTATACTAACAAGACTAACAAGCCCTTGGTCTGTGCAATCGGATCCTCTGTTTCGGTCAGGGAAACCTCTATTTTGTAGGGCAGACACGTTCAGGCATGTATTGGCACTATCAGCACCCAGCGCAGAGCTAGTTTCAAACTATGACTAGACCACATGACAGAGCGTGCAGTGGCACTTTATTATACCCATATTGGCGCTATTTCCTATTTCAACACCTTCTATATCTCATTGTAGTGCAATATACTGTTCTAGCACCTTATGTATGATGTTGTAGCGTGATATTCTATCTTGGCACATTCTGTATCTAATACTAGTGCATATTTGTAAATCAGCGCTATCTTTGTGCACATCAGCGCTATTTGTCTAGGTGTCAGGTTTCTAGGGTCATTTTTGTTAGTAGCACCATTGCAGTCCGTAGTGGCACTATTAGGGCTCTATTTTAGCGCTATTTTTAGAGACTGACTTTGGCGTTCTGTGCAAGGAGTGACAAGTTGTTTGTAGGTCATCACCATCATTTTGCAGACACTAACAAGTTTTTGTAGGGTGTTTATCTTTAGTTTAGCAAACACTTCATTTTGGAATTAAAAAGAACCCTTACATGTTAGCTTAAACAACATTTCTATTTGGTGCAATAAATATTGATCAACAACCAACAAACAAATCTTTGTGTGTGTGTGCCTTAGTTTAGAACAAACATTTGAATTTGGTGTTCTAAAATTCACAAGTGTATGCCAACAACTCTATCAAAACATTTCAATTTTGGGTTTTAAAAAGAACCACAAAGTGCATCAACAAACTCATTGGATTAAAAAGAACAACAATCTGCATTCTTCACTCATATAAACAAGAAAACAAATCTAATTTGTGTGAAGTGTTTTCATGATTTTGTTTGTAGTGTGAAAAAGTGTATTCTCTTTCCTCACACCATTGGTGACCTTGGGAATCAAAATCCTTTCACAACACTTGCATGAATCACCCCCAAAATAATCCAAAGAACTAAAATGAACCTTTTTTAGTGTGATGCAAGTACAAAGAATGCGTATGCTCTCCCCTCGTATCCTTGTACGAACTTGGGGATCAAAAGTATTTTCGTGGTTGTGTTGCTTTTGTTAATCCTTAGAGGGTCCACCACCCCACTTCGAAAGGTGGGAACGACCCAAGTGGCAACAAGCTAAAGCCAAGATCTTTCGAGCCGCTATATAAATTAATGTCTTTGGGATGAAAGTCATAAGCAACAGGTGTTATTGTGTCATACTGACAACCAACCTCCCCCAAAACCCTCCAAGGCATAACTGTTGGAGGCTGATAGACTCCATAATGGAGAGTCATGCTACCGCACGTATGGCCACCTGAACGAATGCACATACTATGAACATTTGTTTGGCAAGCCAAAAACCTTCTATTTGTTGACGCAGAAGGGAAACCTTTGAAGCAGCCCCGATTCACGTGGTTCTTAGCCAAGGTAGCAGGGACAATCCTAAGGTTTGGTGAGGGACAAGCCTTTGTGGAAACTTCAATCTTGGTATGCGTGAGAAGTGTGTGCAATTGTAAGGAGGAGCCAGTGCTACCAAGATCCTGGAGCTACCCACTTTGAATAGGCGCAACTAGGGGATTCAACAAATACTCTCATATCTTTGCCTTAGGTTGTGCAAAGTGCTTGTGTAACAAAATCACATGTCTTTTCACAAACAAAATCTTGGTTATTGTGTGTTATTGTGCTTAATTTATCTTTCAAAAAACTTTCCAAGAGACAATAAAAATTATTTGATCAAACTTCATATAAAAACAAATCCAAATCTGTCAACAAAATCCAACTTTTTCAAAGCCTTGACCAACACTGCCCTATTTTAGCACCATCTTTGTCTGCTTTTGGTGTCATTTCACCTGTGGATTGGCACTATTTACATATTGACTTGCCTGAAACTAAGACCAATTCCATTTTGATCTTTAGCACCTGCTTTTCCATAATCCATAGCCACCTTCCAAAAATCCGTCAGTACCCCATCCATTTTCTACTCAAATTTTCCAAATCATACCTTCATTTTGACCTTAGAGAATCAATCATTGGACCCTTTTCTAATACCATAATCCACTCAATTTCATATCCATTCATCCTCATTGGTCTTTGCATACCTTTCTGGACCAAAACAAAAAAATCCCTTCCACAAGAAGTCATTCCAAAATCCAAAAACATATCCAAAATCTTCCAAAGCAAAACACCTATCGAAAAATCATCAACCAAAAATTCATCATCCCTTTGAGCTAAAGCTAGATCTAGATTTCATCATTCACATCACATTTTGCTTGGATAGTCATTAGTCAACCTTTCAAGTGAAATAATCATCCTTCTATGTGTAAGGTCATTAGTCTACCTCAAACAAAGAGAAACATCGATTTTTTGCGGCACAAATCTAGATCTTACCTAAGCTCAATTTGTTGACCATCAAATCCTTTTGGAAAACATCATCCTAATCCCTCATATCAAACATCAAAATCTCTTCCATCAAACCATCCTTAAACAAACATCATCCATCATCTACCCATTGGTCCAAAATTTGTGCAAAAAGTCAAATACTATCCATTCTTATAATCCTTAGATTAACACCTATCGATCATTCATCACACTACAATCATCCCTTCATCTTCTTCTCTACTCCATCTTGCTACCACATCCATCTTTGAGTCCAACAATTTAATCCAAATTCTCTAAGGTCTCCATCCCCATTTTACTCCATCTCCAAAATCAAATCCATACACTTGCATGCCCATAATGAGATCACAACACAAGAAGAATCAAGCAATGGTAGAACAATATATGGGCATAGGGATGCATAATACCAATGACAACAACATACCAACCAACCAAACACACAATCTACCTATGGTCTTTCAAATCCTGGCATATAATGAAAATGAAAATCCCTTCCATTTCTTGCAACCACCACCACCACCACCACAAAACCTCCCCACCATGTCCCAAGATGATCTAGATGTCTTGAGCTTTACACAAGACGCCGATAGCATGGACCTACTAGATAAAATCCTAAGGTTGGATCCAAATAGATATCTTGATTATCTCCTCAAAATTGGTGCTCAACCACCCCACAACATGACATCGTCCCAACCATCCACCTCTAACATCAATCCTACCACATCCTCCCAACCATCTACATATAACACTCAACCTATTGTCTCACAAACATCAACTTCCACCATATATACCGCCACCACAAGATCTAATGTTAATACATCTACAATCCCTGCAAGTGTCTCCAATCCTACCACCTCCCAACACGTCATCACATCCACTACCACAACTACCGTAAACTCTTTCATTCCGCAAATCACCTTGGGCATACAAGGGAACCTCACGCAAGCAAGTGGTTCCACAAGTGTACCTCCACTTAACCCTCAAACCATAGCATACATACAACAATTCTTTTTGCAACCACCTTTAAACACAACCAACCCATCCAACATTAATCCATCTCATGTTAACCCATCTAACATCAACCCATCCACTATCAATCCTTCTCATCTCACATATCTACAAAATCTCGTAACATCATCAACACATCATAATCCCAACCCTCAAATACCTCCCCACATTCTCCAACAAATCCATGCCTACCAACAACACCTCGCACAAACCAACCAACACACCACCCCGCAGTACCAAAACACAATTTCCCAAAACCTACAACATCAAACACCACCCAATCTCCAACACCTTACCCATCAACAAGCCCACACACCTCAACTGCCACCAATGCTAGATCTCACAACCATTGTACAAGGCTTGATCCAAAAGGTAGACAATATGCAAACTGGGGGTAAATGCAAGCATTACTCTTTTGAGGATATTTTCCCCTATCCATTTGATCAGACATTGTACATGCCTCCTTTCCCCAAGAATTTTGAAATGCCAAAATTTGACAAATACAAGGGAAATGGAGACCCTAGGGATCATCTTAGGGATTTTTACCTCGGTTGCTTAGAAGTCTCAAACAATAATACATACCTAATGAGACTATTTCCAAGAAGCCTCGGTGGCCAAGCCTCTGAGTGGTTCGCACATCTTCCCTCAGGCATTAGGTCTTTCCCTGAGCTTGCGGCAAAATTTGTGAATAATTTCTCCTATAACTTTGAGCATGAAATATCTATGACAGATCTTTGCAACACAAAACAAAAAAGAAGAGAATCTTTCACTTCCTTCTTGTAGAGGTGGAGAAGCTGAGCAAGCAAACTCCCTTGGCCAATTCCTAAAAATCAACTCGTCACCATGTTTGTGACTAACCTCAATTAGGAAATAGGGTTCCATTTACAAATCCTTTGTGTGTCTACCTTTGAAGAAGTCATTGACAAAGGTACAACCATAGAGTGGTCCCTCATTGCCAAGGGCTCCATCAAATTATATGACTACAAGTCCAACAGCAACAACAACAACAAACTCCATATCAACACCCCCAATACAAACAACAACACCAACACACAATCAAATGACAAACCACACTATTGGGGGAAGAACAAGAACACCTTGAATGACGGCATCATGGATGTGAAAGCCATCCAACATATACAGAATCAACCACCCACACATACATATAACGCCAATGTAAATAACCCAAGGGGGTAAAATAAACAAAACAAACCTTGAAGGCAATTCACACCCTCAGGGGAACCCATCGAGGATATCCTCGACGGATGTCTCAAGAAAGGTTTGATAACACTCCCACCTATTAAACCCCATCAAGAGAATGAGCTCAAAGCCACATGGTACAATGAAAATGATTATTGCGAATGCCACCATATTGTGGGCCATAAAACCGCTGACTGCATGAAATTAAAACATTGCGTGCAAGACCTCATTCATCAAAATCAAGTTAGCCTTGATTAGAGTACCCAACCATCACCAAACGCTAATCTTAGAGCTTACAAGGATGCATTTCCCAATCACAACAAAGCCTCCTCGTCCAATCAAGCCTATAACGTCACCCCAGCACCTGCATTTTATGACTCTATCGTAGGGCTGATAGAACCATCATCTAACTGTGTCAACACAATCATCATTCGGGCACAGGCACCCAATTACATCATTACCACTCATCATGGCCACGTATCCATCTGCACAGCCCCTACCACTAATCAAATGCCCGCATCCATGTCAAACTCCCTACCCCCTCGTCCAACCACACATCCATCACCTACCAATCACTACAACCTCCTAGAACACTTAGGAAAGACCCTCGCACAAATCTCCATCCTTGAGCTGCTTCGCACATCACCCCTCCACAAAGACATCCTTGATAAAGCACTCTTGGAAACCCAAATTCCCACCAACTTGAATTTTAATCAATTCCAAGCCATGGTAGGACATATTGCCGCACCACATCATCTCACATTTTTAGAAAAGGATCTTCCCGCTTCAAAACACTTACATAATGATGCCTTACACATCGATGTCCATATCCACAAGCATACCATCAAAAGTGTCTTAATAGATGGTGGCTCTGGCCTAAACATATGCACTCTTAAATTATTAAAACACTTGGGATACTCGGATGTGGTTGTAGACACTAGTGAGTGAATCACAATCAAAGGGTATGATGACACTGAACGACTATCTAAAGGAACCATCAAGCTCCCTATTCAAGTAGGACAGAAGATAATGGAAACAAAATGTCAGGTCCTTGATCTTGACCTCCCCTACAATATTCTTCTTAGCCGACCATGGATCCATGCCATGCAAGTGGTCCCCTCTACATTCCATCAATGCCTCAAGTTCCCCCACAACGGCACCGAAGTATCTATGTCGATCCCCGCCCCTTCCAATATTGCAGTTTCATGGAAGGCCATGACCATAATTTCTGTCCATATAACAAAGCCATTACCAAAACTAATCCTACAACTTCCACCTCATACATCAACCCTACCAACATTGCCACCACTTCATCCCAAACACCACCACCGCTCGAGGTCAAGATCAAGCTTAGTGACATGGGATGTGGGGAATACAACCTACATGGTACCTTTTGTGTGGGAACATTACCCAATCCTAAAATGTTTGGCATCCCAAAGACAATAGAAACCAACACAGTCGTCATTAAGTGTAAACCATCACCCGTCTTTGAGAAGAAACATCTCCTAGATCAGGATGTGCTCAAAGACATATCATCCTGGCTATATAAGGATGAAGAGACTGAGCAAGAAGCCCCCACCATACCAACAGAAATCTATGGTAAAGGGTCAGAAATTGTCAAAAACATGGGCTATAAAGGACAAGGCGGTATCGGCCTTCATGAGCAGGGGATCATGGAACTAGTCCAAGCAACAAGAAATCCCTATACTCAAGGGTTAGGATACGGTCAATGACAATGTATCATCACCACTGGCGAATGTATCTTAGCCAAGGTCACTACAGTTTCCCCTGAAGTTGATAATATCAACAAAATAGGCCACCAAGACTCCTTTAGTGACTTTGCTAATTTCTTCAACTCATCCATATGCACGCTATACATAGTCACCACCCTAGCCTCTTCATCCAATGACTTACCCCTTGTATACCTAGACCTTACAGATTGGCACCAACGGGGACCTCCTGTCTTCGATGTAGCACCAAACGATGAAGCCATCATTGAAATGATGGGGGTTAGAGATCACTTCCCCCTGGGAGATCATATAGTAGGATACATCATGGAACTTGATATAGCTACCTATTTTAGAGAGACAACCCCTGCTTCTAGTCATAACAATACAAAAATCAAACATGGATCTGATGGTGAAAACTATTCAGTGGTAGTGTTAGATCCCAAAAAAGTAAAAATAAAAGACGTATCTCCTAGTGAAAACCTCCACGAGGTGCCAGGAGATGGAAGCATGGGCCTTCCCAAGATAGACAAAGTATATCCCAACAAATCACCCATCCTAGTGGAGTCAGCTCAAGAGATGAATCTTGGGATAGAAGAAGAACCAAAAATCACCTTCAGGGCAGAATGTCTCAGCACACAAGAGTAGGAAAATTTCTTGGCCTTCTTCAAACATAGAAATCATAATTTTGCGTGGACTTATGCAGACATGCTAGGGCTCGATCCCGCTTTGGTTGTCCATCACCTTGCAGTACGCCCTGATGCAAAACTAGTAAAGCATAAGCTCTAAAAAATGAACCCCCGGGTGGCCCTCCTAGTAAAAGCAGAGCTAAAGAAACTACTAGACGTTGGGTTCATCAGACCAATTGATTATCTTGAAAGGGCTTCCAACCTAGTGCCAGTAGCCAAACTAGATGGTTGAATTCGCTGCTGCACCAACTTCTGAGACCTCACCAAAGCCTGCCTGAAGGATGACTTCCCACTACCTAACATTGACATGATAGTGGATCTTACGGCAGGACATGAGATGTTATCCCTCATGGATGGTTTTTCAGGATATAATCAAATCATAATCGTTGAAGAGGATCAACATAAGACGTCCTTTATATGTCCATGGGGGACGTACTATTGGGTGGTAATGTCATTTGGCATAAAGAATGCTGGAGCCACGTATCAACGAGCTATGACTATCATCTTCCATGACCTTTTCCACCACATCATGGAAGATTATGTAGATGACTTACTAGGAAAATCAAAGACAAGGGAGGAACACCTAGATGTATTGGCAAAGATCTTTGACCAAGTGGAGCAATACAATGTTCACTTGAATCCAAAGAAATGTGTCTTTGGGGTCACCTCCGGAAAACTTTTGGGATACATAGTCTCTAGAAGAGGAATTGAGGTAGATCCCACAAAAGTCAAGGCCATCACTGAAATGCCTCCTCTGAAAACCTTAAAATAGCTAAGCAGTCTGCAAGGCAAACTCCAATCCATTCGTCGATTCATTGCTCAACTGGCTGATAAATGTAAACCATTCCAGCATCTACTCAAAAAAGTTACAACTTTTGTATGGATTACTCAGTGTTAGGCTTCCTTCGACCAGCTAAAAGATTATCTAGCTAATCCCCCTGTTCTAACTCCACCAAGGCAAGAAGAACCCCTCCTATTATATATCTCAGCAATAGAGATAGCTATCAGAGCCTTACTAGCACAACATGATGATTAGGGGAAGGAAAGAGCCATCTATTACATCAGCTGCACCCTGATCTCATATGAGCTAAACTATACACAAATTGAATGAGCATGTCTAGCCCTGGTCTTTACTTCATAAAAACTAAGACACTACATGCTCAATCACAAGACCAAGCTCATCACCAAGATCGATCCACTGAAATATCTGCTAAACAGAGCCGCTCTTACTGGGAGAATGGCAAAATGGGTTATGATCCTTACTGAATTCGACATCGAATATACTGAGTCAAAATCCATCAAAGGATAGGTTATCACTGATCAGCTAGCCGACACACCCATCCCTACAGAATATCCTACACTGGCAGAATTCCTTGATGAAGCCATCTTGACGATAGCACCAGCAATAGAAACATGAAAAATGTACTTTGATGGATCTTACACACACAGAGGCTTGGGGGCAGGCATCCTGTTTGTTAGCCCTCAAGGTGAGACAATCCCCAAGTCATTCAAAATTACATTCCCATGTACCAACAATGTGGAAGAATATGAGGCACTTATCACAGGTCTCCAAATGGCAATCAAATGGAGAATTGAGAAGCTAACTATGTATGGAGACTCTCAACTAGTCATTCGGTAGGTAAATAATGAATACAAGACCAAGGATGATAAACTCCTGCCTTATAAAAAGATGGTTGATGACTTCAAAGACTACTTCGATGACATCCACTTCGAACAAATCCCAAGGCTAAACAACAAAGTTGCTGACGCCATGGCCACCATCAGATCCTTGGTCAACATGAAGAAAGACAGCAAGAAGTGTGAGTTCTTGATAGAAGAACTCCCTATCCCGGCATATGATGTTCCTCAATCGGAGCTAGTGTGCGAAGTCATTGGTCTCCTGTCCTCGTGGTATTAAGAAACCTACCTATACCTCCACAATAATATCATCCCCCCTAACCTATCCACCTCACAACGAAAATCTTTCATCTACTGAGCCTCCCGCTTCATCCTTGTAGGAGATACCCTATACAAAAGGAGTCTTGATGGCACACTTTTATGATGTTTAGACTCTAAGGAAGCTGAAGTGGGCTTGCAAGAGGTACATGCGGGCATCTATGGGGCACATTCAAGTGGACCTACCCTTTCTAAAATGATCCTGAGGACCAGATACTATTGGCCAACCATGGAACGAGACACCTACTAGTTTATCAAAAGATGCCTACCATGTCAATAGCATGGGGATCTCATTCACGGACCAACACAGGAATTATAACCCATCACAATGCCATGGCCTTTCTCATAGTGGGGACTCGACCTTGTAGGAAAAATACATCCCCCATCATCCAATGGCCATAAGTTCATAATCACTGCTACCAAGTACTTCACTAAGTGGGTGGAAGCAATACCACTCACCTTCACCACTGGAACCCAAATATCCAAACTCATCTTCCATTATATCGTCTGTCACTATGGTATCCCTCATTCCATCATCACCGATAATGGAAAACCATTCAAGAACCAGGAAGTTTGCACTTTGTGCAAAAAATTCCAAATCCAACACCATTTGTCCACGCCATATTACCCTCAAGGAAATGGTCAAGACGAAGCTTCAAATAAAACCATCCTGGGCATCCTAAAGAAGACAGTTAATGAAGCTGGCCATGACTGGTACCTCCAACTCAACCCCGCCCTATGGGCCTATCGAACAGGCATCCGCACCCTGACAGGAGCCACTCCATTTTCCCTAGTATTCAGATCTGAAGCCATTTTACCTATTGAGGTCGACCTCCCATCCCTAAGAGTATCTCTAAAAAACATAATCAATGATGAGGAATACCGAGTTGCACAGTTGCATCAGCTAGAATTACTGGATGAGAAACACTTGAATTGGTTGAACCACCTACAGGCCTATCAAAATTGCCTCAGAAGAAGCTACAACAAGAGGATCCAAAACCAAAAATTCAAAGTAGGTGACTTTGTCATTATGGAAAATCAGAAGAACTTGTAGGAACACCCTAAGAAAGGAAAATTCGAGCCCAATTGGCTAGGACCTTATGTCATCACAACCAACTATGGATCATGAGCATACCAGCTTGCAACACCTGAGGGGCAGCCTCTGGACGAGCCTATGAACATCTTGCATCTGAAGAAATTCTATGCATAACCCATCGAGTACCCCAATCAAAAAGTAAAAAATAGAAAAAATCAAAAAATCAAAAAAATCAAGAAAAAACCCGAGTGCAATAAAGACTTCCAATGGTGAAAATCACTTCGGTGACGCCTTGGATTGGTACCATGGTGAAAACCTATTTCAAGCGCCATGTGTAGTAGCTAGTTCTACCATCTAATAAGTCCTCTTTCCATCACAACACTCCATATCGCACACATCCCATGGCTTGGAATTATGAGACATCAAATCCTATCACCCACCTCGCACTATCCTGCCCAAAGCTGACCCATGGAATGATGATCCTTGTAAGCTTCCTTTTGTATAGCAAAAAATCAAAAAATCCAAAAACAATACAAAAATAAAAAAATCCAAAAATAATACAAAATCAAAAAATCCCAAAAACAACACAATTCACCATAAATCACCCCATACATCGATCTCGCTGTAACTCACAATCATCAAAACGTACATCAATCCTCACCATCACACCCATCCCAAACCATTCCCACATCATCAAGTCATGCCAGAACTACATATTCATCTTGCCCACATCTTGAAAGTACCTTGATCCTGTGGACACATGGTATGTAGGTAGTCTGGAATACGAAGGAATTTTTCAGTACTCAGGTACCTAAGATGCACCCATCCACCTCATTTGGATGGTCCCCATACAATGAGCTTTCTGGACCTAATAAATGAGACACACACTAAAGTACACTTGAAGCATGTCTCCTAACGCAAAAATATCAATTAACACACCAACTATAATCCCACACATAGCCTGACTATCCTTTTGCCCACCTTTCAAAAATTATCCAACAAAATCCAACTGATTCACGTCCTAGGATGTATCGTTCCTACAATGGAAAAGAATCTATCATTCTATCAACATGTATCTTGGCAAGAATACACAAAGGCTATTTGTATCCTTTTGTTGGTCTTTTTAATTATTGATTTTTATCTTTTGTCTCACTCTAGGTCATCTCCAAAGCTACTTTGATCTCATTATATCATGACAAGTGGCAGACAACACCTCGAGTAGACATGGTCACTATTTCTGTATGCTGTGCTTATGGGTTGGTTTCATTACTCCAAGAATAGTATTCATATCATGAAGCCTAGGTCGGTTCTAGCATAATGTGCCTCATTTGCATATACAGGCATCAAAACCTTATATGTACTATTCACACTCATTGCTATGAGTCCCCTTCTGAGGCTAGGCAAGGTTATACTGCCTTGGGCAAGCATGAAATCAACCTATTGTTTGCAGGTCTAGTCCATGCAATCGTGGGATATATATCATCACTTAGGTCATTTCGTACCTTTGTGAACTGTATCCTATATTGCTATAGCAAACTAAGAAATGCTCTCAATTAATGTTATGCAACTACTGTTACTAGCTCAAATCATCATCTTAACCATCTGGGCCTAGATTTTGTAATCACCTAGCCTATTCCCACCCCCACCTTCCTAAATCCATTCACTAATCCCTCTCCTCCAACTTACTCTCACTAAACACATCCCGAACCAAACTAAATCCCCCCTCAATGACATGTTGTCTTATGACCTAACAATTAACTCAAACACCCCCCTCCCCTGATCTAGCTACTCCCAATCCTATCCATACTCCATCCATTCACCCTTACAACCACCCCCCCTCCCCTTCCCCTACCGCATAGTCCCACCACCCAGGGTCCAACAAAGAACATCACGTGTATCAAGACTTAATCATCTCACCTACCAACTAGTTTACATCTCACCTATCACCTAGTTTGCATCCCATATACCATTTACATATCATAATCATTTAATTTACATTTCATTTAGGTGCATTTTAGAGTCATTTAGAGTCCATATCATAATCATTTAATTTGTATTTCATTTAGGTGCATTTTAGAGCCATTTAGAGTATATATCATAATCATTTAATTTGCATTTCATTTAGGTGCATTTTAGAGTCATCTAGAGTCCATATCATAATCACTTAATTTGCATTTCATTTAGGTGCATTTTAGAGTCATTTAGAGTCCATATCCTAATCACTTAATTTGCATTTCATTTAGGTGCATTTTAGAGTCATTTAGAGTCCATATCATAATCATTTAATCTACATTTCATTTAGGCTCATTTTTAGAAACTTGTAGTTGCATATCATTTCATTAGGATCATTTTAGAATCTTTTAGTTACATATCATCTCATTAGGTCCATTTTAGAATCTTGTAGTTGCATATCATCTCATTAGGTTCATTTATAAATATCATTTAGTTTACAATCATTTAGTTACATTTTCTCACATAGCATAATCATTTAATTACATTGCATAATCACAATCATAATTAGTTCACTGTATTAGCATATTTCCATACATAACATGCGTTTATTAAGATAAACATACATTTCCATTGCATTTTATTTTACATCCGTAATAAATGTTTATTAATCTGAACATTTATTTGCATTATACATCATAGTCCATAAATCATGCATATATCAAAACAAGTAAACCATCATTACATCCATCATGATACATCAATAAGTACATCCATAACATCAATTCCATAAACACAACACATCCATAGCAATAAATCGATAAAGTATACTGCATCCATCAACATACGCATCATCATAATCATAAGAGCATCATAAATAAACAAGTAGGCCATCAAATAACATCATATCATATATCATCATCACCAAAAATACATCACTCATATACACACATCAAAAAATATAATGTCCTGATACAATGCCTCTAAGGGCCAAAATGATATAACTGTCAAATAGAGGACCCTCTCTCTGACCCAGTCAGGGATCCTGAACCTGGTGGTGGTTGTGGTCTTGCCTGTGGCTGAGGCGAGGGTTGTGACTGCGGCTGTACCTGTACCTATGGAACCTACAGGGGGTACATGAGATGGGGGACCCATCACCTGCTGAACTGACTGAATTGATCTAGACCTGTGTGACCTAGACGTTCTCGATCCACTGACCTAGCTATAACTCGGTGCACGCTTCTCTGCTGACATTGCCACATAATAGAGGCCCCGGTAATATTCCATCCACCCTCTGGCCTCTGCCAACTCCCCCTGTGCCAGAGACAACTACCCCTATACCTGAGATAACTGTCCTTGTACCTGATATAATTGTGTCTATGCCTGAGACACTTGCGTCTGCATCAATGTCAAAACTGGGGCCATATAAGCACGTAAAGCCTGCAAGCTACCCACCGTAGTCTCCGCCGATGTGCCCTTGCAAGTGCGGCATCCCACTCTCTGGTCAAAATCACTATATCCCCCTGAGCCTGGGCTAACTGTGCCTGCAATGTAGCCACTTGTCCATCTGAGCCATCCAATAATACCTCTGCCTCTCCACCTGCCCCTGAAGGGCCTGCCTCTGCCTGATACTGTAGCAAAACCTATGGTTGGGGTAGAACACCCCTACCCACCCTCGGCTGCCCCCCACGCCGCCAAGGTCCTCCATGCCCTCACCCCACTCCAATTTGAACCTACTCGACCAATGCCTGTTGTACAGGTGCCTGTTGTCTCACGTGCTGCTGGGACACCTGCCTAGCTGCCGCTGCTGCTAAAACATCCATTGGCTACCCATCCCCCCCCAACCACCCTCTCCTCTCCATCCCCTCCAACCTCCACGATGTAGTCTACGATGATCTCCTCACCCTCCTCTAGGAAATCATCTCCATCTAAGTCATCATCCCCATCATCATCTAAATTATCATCCCTTGATCCTACTGCCTCCTCCATAGGGACTACCTCCTCGACCGAATCAGTGAACCGAGTCATTCGCCACATCTGCCACCATATATCATATGTAGGAGTAATGCTTGCATCCCTGACCATGCTCTGCCAATCCCACTGCAATGGCTGCAAAACCGCAAAGTCCTCCAAAGCAACCTGTCGTTGTATGGTTGCGGGCCAATAATGTGCATCCCGACAAGTTCATGCAAAAATGGCCATCTGCTATGGAGTATCCTACCGCAACCCAAACTGCCACATAACCCATGATGGTAGATACATGTCTATCGTGTGGTCTCCACGACCCATCAAATAGCACTGCTAAAAAGTAAATGACATGTGCACAACATCATCTGGCCACGCCTCTACTCCGACGTAAGGTCGCCATGTCACCTGAATAACATCATCCAACACCCGCCTCCAGTACCGAACCTGACCAGTGTATGTGTACTCTACATCCCGATACAGGAACACAAAGGCCTCAAACGGACAGCGTTAATACCCACATCTTGGTCATGTGACTGTAATATGCTCCCAAATCCACAATGCCACCCATTGCAAAACCCAATTCTTGAAACCAAAAAATGTGACAAAATTAAAAAATCACAAAGTGGTCCTACCTAGGGTCCAGCCTCCGATGCCCAGCCAAATGATCAGAATAGCTCAGAAATGTGTCGAAGTCACAGGAATTGGGGGTTGCGCTCTGCCATCTCTCCTCTGCTCCTTCTTCTCACCAAGTCAATGTGTACAAATGTGGCACTCTTAGGGCCCACTTGTCCTAATATAGCATACCATGTCATCCCCCTGTCCACTCTTTTTCCCCTCTAAGGTGCAGATCCCAACCTTTTTCGAGAGCTCGCCTAAATTTTTTTTATTTTTTTCAGCGACCTCTTGAGAGGGCATCCCTCACCCATCTTATTCCTTCCCGACAGCTGGGGCAAATTCTTTCTTTGACCTGACACCACTTCCCTACTAGGTCCTAACGCCACGTCAAAGAGGGGCAAATGTAGACACCTAAAAATGTCTTTTACCATCAAACCGACTCCTGACATCCCTAAACATACCAATTTCCCTTCTAACCAATTAATTAAATTTTTATTTTATTAATTATCCCTTCATCACCTATTTTTTACATCATTTTATCCCCAACAATTGAATTAATTCTATTAATTCAATAGTTCAAACCTTAGCCAATTGATTTAATAAATATGCACTACTTATTTGGTCAATTTCTCCCTCCTCACTAAATCCAATTAATTAGCTAAATCATGTTTAACTAATTAATTCAGCCTATTTATTGACCTATACCTACCCTAGGTAATTAAATAGCTATTATTTTATTGCCTACCCTAGCCTACCTCATCCTAGCCCTAGGATTAATTAAATACAACCTTATTTAATTAATCTTAAACCTCTCATTAAGATGATCAAATCTATCTTAACACCCTTCCCCACATCCTCCAAATAAAAAATTGGAATATATCCATATAAGTCAATTTTTTATTTAAATAAGTCCAACATCACATTTAATTCTCTTACAATCCCTTACCCATTACATGCCTCATTTATCTCCACTTATCCCCAAATGAATGTTTAATTCATTTACCATTCCCCATATGAATTTTTAATTCATACATATTCCATCTCAGCCAACCTCATTTAATTCACCCTTTTTCCAAAAATGAATAAAAGATTCACATTTATTCCTAGCCCTCCATCCTCCAAGATGAAATCTAGGCCCTCCACATCACTTTCATCCTCCACCATTGATCTTCCAAGCCAATCTCCACCCTTGGATCAAAACCTCTCCAAAAAAAATCTATAAATAGAACCTCTCCCAAGCTATTTGTGATCAAATTTTTAAGTAATGTTACCATGTCGAAATGTCTAATGAGCTAGTCTTTTGTGAGTTGCAATTAGTGTAAGAGCATTTCACATTTGTATTCATCAATTAGGGTATATCTTAGGAGCTCTTGGGTGCTAAGTTCTTCGCCCTTTTGATGAGATTGGGGTTTCTTATCTAGGTATAAACTCTTTGTTTTGTTATGCATTTAGTTTATGTTTTTACCTTGGATTTGATTCACCTAATCACAATGTGTTCATCTAGAGGAATTCCTTCAGATGTTGACAATGTATAAGCTCTTAATCCATAAACTTCTATAACAATAAAGGGTCCCAACCAATTAGGCTCAAACTTGCCCTTTTTATCTTGATCCTGCTAGTTTCTCTGATTTTCTTTAAGAACAAGATTACCTACTTGAACCTGTCTTTCATTGATTTTATTGTTATAGCTATGATGAAGGCAATTTTGATAGACTTGAAGGTGATTTAATTCTATGAGATGCCTCTCATCCAGTAACTCTAGCTCATGCAATCTAGTAATTTTTTACTCTTCTCCATCAATAAGATGCTGCATGGAAACTCTAAGAGATGGGATCTTGACCTCAATAGGTAAAATGGCTTTGGTGCCATAGACTAAAGCATATGGAGTAGCACTAGTTTGGGTTCTGATTCTAGTATGGTATGCCCATAAGGCGGGATTGAGCTACAAATGCCAATCATGACCAACTTCATTAATTGTTTTCTTAAGGATTTTCAGTATGGTTTTATTTGAAGCCTCGTCTTGGCCATTACTTTACATATAGTAAGGTGTGGAGAAGTGATGCTAAATATGGTACTGGGTGCACAAGGCACATACATCTTAGTTCTTAAAAGGTCTTCCATTATTAGTTCATATATCAAGGGGAATACCATACAAAAAAATGATGTAGTGCAAGATAAACTTAGCAATTTGTTTGCCAATGATATAGCTCATAGGGATGGATTCTACCAACTTCATGAAATACTTAGTGGCAATGATAATGAACTTAAGGCCATTGGAGGATGATGAATGGATTTTACCTATGAGGTTGAGTCCCCACTGTGAAAATGACCATGGTGTAGTGACAGGTTGCAACTGATGTGCTGGTGCATGAATCATGTCTCCATGTTGCTAACATTGAAGTCATTTTTTAGAAAACTGATATGCATCTTGTTCCATAGTAGGTCAATAGTATCTTGTACACAACAACTTCTTAGCAAGGTTAGGACTAGTGGAATATGATATACTTGGGGTTAGCGTTAGGGATGGAATTAGGGTTGTGGGTTTCATTGTAATTATGATCAGGGTCAGAATTAGGGTTATAGATATAAGTAGTGTCAAGGTTAGAATTAGGGTTACAGCTAGAATTAGGATTAGTGATAGAATTAGAGTTAGCGATAGAATTAAAAATTTGGACCTCAAGTGTCAACCTAAAACCCTAAACCATGTACTCTAAGACCTTGTCCTTACATTTTCAACCCTCCTTAAGTAAAGAGCCTATGATTGTGAAGCCTAAACATTAAGCCTTAAATTTGAACACTAAACTTTCAACAAATAAAACAACAAAGATCATTTACATTTATATCTATATGTAGAACTATGGTTAGAATTAGGGCTAGTGTTAGGGTTAGAATTAGGAATAGAATTAAGGTTAAGTAGATCTAGGGGTAGAATTAGAATTACATTTAGGGTTGGGGTTAGGTTAGGGTTAGAATTAGGGTTACGACTAAAATTAGGGTTACAAGCATCATAGTAAAATTAAGGTGGGAATAATGACCAATGGTGCTTCTAGATGTTTTTCAAACACCTTAATACAAAGTATTATCTTTCCAATTGCCAGAAGAAAATAACCATTATGTGCTTTTATCATTATATCCATTGGATCATAAGTATCTTGTGCTATATCATTCATGTATAAATTTTTTTCTATGATAACATTTATCATGCAGTTGGGATCAATAAGAAATCCTCTTGTAAGATTTCCATTTATTATTGTTGTTATATAAAAAGGACCATCAATGTCTCGAATAGTGACCTCATGTGGTGTGAAGGACATGATGGGTTTAGGATCCTTCCTTTTTTGCTAAATCAAGGAAGAGCCACACCACTCTTATTATGATTCAATTCCATATATGTAAGACTTTTGTATACTGGAAGACACTAGTTTGAGGACATGAGGTTTTTGAATATTTTGCAAAGATAAAAAACACACTAGTGCCACTACAAATGAAGTGATCACAATGTCCAAAAGTACTGCACAAAATGACAATATAGACAACTTCAAGATTTCTTGCAAAGATATGTGAGAGAGATTATGTTGAAATACACAATGTGTAATTGCAAAAATAATGTTTTCAAATCAAGGATATGACATAATACAAAATTTTCAAGTGAACAATGAGAAATATGTAATAAATCAATGCAAGATCTAATTTGAACAATCAACAAGATGTAAGTGCTCGAAGCTATGGGTTCACCAAAATGTTAAGTATGAAAAAGGAGAATGACAACAACTAGAATAAAAACTAGATCAAACCCTTTTCCATATAACATTCAAGGACAGGGCCGAGCCAAATCACTACAGAATGAAGGTGGACTCAGTTGTTGACCTTATGCTCATGTATGCTATAGATGGATTAGATTTAATTTAGTCTTTTCCTCAAACCTTAGGTTAATAATGTATAAAACCCTAGTTCTCCAATGATCTTCTCATAATAAAGAATGTACCCTTTTCCATATAACAACAACTAAATAAAAACTAGAATAAAAACTAGATCAAACCCTTTTCCATATAACATTCAAGGATAGGGCCAAGCCAAATCACTACAGAATGAAGGTGGACTCAGTTGTTGACCTTATGCTCATGTATGATATAGATGGATTAGATTTAATTTAGTCTTTTCCTGAAACCTTAGGTTAATAATGTATAAAACCCTAGTTCTCCAATGATCTTCTCATAATAAAGAATGTACAATAAAAATCCAAAAACTAACTGCATATGGATAATCAGGGAGATGATAAAACCTATCTCTAGAAAGTAGAGGTGTCGGAGGACCAAAGTGGGACCACCCAGGTCCTGAATGAAAGAATCTATCAGAAGTGTAAACTGAAAGGTTGTTCTAAATGTTGTCCTGATGCCAGATCTAAACTCAGAAAAGGAAAACTGACATGGGTGGTACTGCCCAAGTCCCTAGTGAGTGAATTTTCTGAAACTATCTACAGATCCCAAAACCCTGATCTTCACTCAGTCTTCTTAGAGCTCTGTATTTTCTAGATCTCGCTCCTATAACTTGATCACAAGAAGATAAGAAAGGGTCTGGGGCTTATGTTGTTTAGGGACTTGCCTTAGGGAAATCATGGGATAGCATTCAATCTTCCAACACCATGGATTGATAGAGAGTGAGTTCCCTCATGGGGGTAGAGGCTGAAAAATAATGATAATATAATGATTCAAATGATGATAAATAAATAATTATATCACTTATTTGATGAACCCTTAGAACGATGAAGATCCTTCAACTCCTGAGGAAGAATAGATGATAGCTCCATATGTGCAAAAACACACAAGAACAATACATAAATCTTCTCTAGAATCACAATGAATGCTCTTGCTTGATTTTCTTCAAGATCTCAAGTTATGATTTTTAATCCTAGTTGATAATGAACTCAAAAACACACTTATTTATGCTTTCCCGCTCATAATCATAAATTCAAACCAAAAGAGCTAACAAGGAGAAACCTCTAGGGAGGTGTCAAGCTGAGATGCATTTAAATTAGACACAACCTAAAATGAGGGATTTGGGTGGTACCACCTAGGTCCTTTAGCTTGATTTAGGTCTGGGATAAATTAAAACAAGGGGCCCATATTCCAATTCCATCTCAATGTTGGGCAATTTTGCATTGGGATAAATATTTTGAATGTATAATGTAATCAAGGGGACCTAGGAGCTAAACAAGGAGGTAAAAAGACATGTGGACACCTTTTACTCCATAACAGATCCTATGGCCTTTCTTCCTTTGGGAAAACATACAAGATCCCAAGTGTCACACAAGTTTAAAGCCATCATCTCCTCGTGCATGGCTAGCTTCTAAGACTCACTATCATTTGTATGAATAGATTCCCTATAGGATCTAGGTTCATCATCAGTACTCAATAAAGTAAAGACACAACATAAATCTAGTGGACTATACCTATCAAGTGTGTTTCGTTGTCTTATGGATCTTCTCAAGGGTGGATTAAAATATTCTTCCTCCTGTTATTATGTATGCTCAAATTCTTCTGTAACAACAGAGTCTTCCTCATCTAAACTTTCAATTGAATTTTTCTTCTCCATCTCCTAATCCATCATTTTGTTCTTCCTTATATGCTTTTTCTTGTTGTAAATCAAAATGAACTATCCTCTTCCTTTCTTTTTCTTTTGGTTGTATAGGATCAGAAATAGCTCTAAGTTCCCTAAAAATCACATGTCTAGAAAATATAACTTTTCTAGTTAGAGGATCCCAAAGATTATAAACTTTAACATTCTCACCATATCTAATGAAGATATATTTCTATGCTTTTGGATCCAATTAGGTCACTTTTCCTTGAGCACATAAACTAAATCCTCACAACCAAAAACCCTTGAATGTGAAATAGAAGGTTTCTTACCTATCCACACTTCATAAGGTGCCGAATCAAGAGCCTTACAAGGATATTTGTTTAAAAAGTAACAAGCGGTACTCATAGCTTCTATCCAAAAGAATTTATCCAACTGTTCATCACTTAGCATACTTTTGAGTCTTTCCATTATTGTCTAGTTCATCCTTTCTGCAACATCATTTTGTTGTGGTGTATATGGGGTTGTTTCTTTTTCTTATAATACCTGCATTCTTACAAAATTCATCAAATTCCTTAGAGAATTATTCCCCTCCATTGTCAGATCTTAATATTTTTTATCTTAAGTCCTGATTACTTCTCTACTAAGACATTAAACTCCATAAACTTAGTAAAAACTTTACATTTATGCTTCATAAAATAAATCCATGTGAATCCGTATACATCATCAATGAAGGTAACAAAATAATGAGATTTTCTAATAGAATCATTATCCACAAGTCCAAACACATTTGAATGAATAATTTTTAACTTCTCTTTTGCTCCATTGTTTCCCGAAGAAAAAGATGCTATGTTGTATTTTCCAAACACACAATGCTCACAAAAATCAAAGTGCTCATTAGAATAAGAAAAACTATCCTACAAATTTTTATTCATAACTTTTTTTAAAACATTTTCACTTGTGTGGCCCAATCTATGGTGCCACAACATACATGTATTTTCAATAGTTTTAGTTATATAAGTGGAATTAGAAACTATAGTGGCATCAAGCCTAGAAACAATGTTCCCATCCTTGTTCCTCTCACTACCAACAAGCTTCCTCTCACCATTCTGCAACCATGATTATTAAATGTTACATGCATTCCCAAATCATTCAACTTTGAAACGAAAATAAAATTTCTAGGAAATCTAGGAATATTCTAAAACACTAGGGTGGGTTTTAATTATCCCATCACTAAAACACAAAAAAACCTTTCCCCATCAAACCATTAGATATGTAGTGTTGTATCCAAGGAAGACATTACCTCCATCATATTTGTCATATGTGGAAAACCATTCTTTGTGTGGAGTCATGTGATTCGAGCATCCTAAGTCAACCAACCCATGTTCATTAGCAACAATGTTACAAGCATAAAGTAAAACCTCATCACCTACATCCAAGGACTTTTCAATTGAGGAATCCTACGGTTTCTTCTTGTTTATACATTCCTTCTTAACATGCCCTATTTTTCCATAGTTCCAACACTTAACTTTATTCTTCTTTCTAGGAGTCTTAGATCTACC